>JASANC010005736.1:0-20331 GCA_030248135.1 Theristus sp. LFF4_11 | reverse complement strand
TTTCTGAGATTGTCACACAATTATTCCCATTGCACCATATTTGACAACACATGCCTATAGACACGAATAACACCAAAATAAAATAAAAATAGAAAACACAATAAGGAGACCTAAAAAGTTTGAACGGGGTGATAATTTAATGACACAAATCGTGGAGATTAGTATAATCTTGCCGACCGAATTAGACCTCGGTGCCAAGTTTCTGTAACACTGGCACAAGTTTTCTTGCATCTCATACCAAAGAAAACCAGGTTTTCTAAACAACATAGACACTTTTAAAAATTTTGAGTGTCAGCATCGTGTTCAGCGTCAAAAATAACCCTAATAACAAAATGTCAGACACAAACTCTATCATCCTTTTCCTTTCGGGACCCAAAGCAAATACAATTTTGAACGAAAAATGTATCTTTCAGGCATTTTGTGGGTAATATCTTGCTCAATCAGTTTTTAACAAAAGAGAAATGGTGTTTATCAGCCCTTATTACATGTTTGTGTCCATTTACAGCAACAACGGAGAAACTTTCCTTCAATTAAGTCGCATCCTGAGGAAAACTTACCCTAAAAATTTGTATTTTGGGTATTTTGTCTAGTTTGGGGGATTTTCTGCACAACAAAAACTTTAAATTAGTTTTTATAATATTGCTCATCATTCTTTAGCAGACTCTTCTGCACTTTTTAGCTCAATTTTCAGACTTTTTATCTTATTTTTACAGTCCGGGTCACCCATAATCAATCTTGTCCCCAAAAAGGGTTTTTAAAGGTTGGAACCTGGTTTTTAGGGGGAAATAGGCACTTTTCGAATTTTTAAATGTTAGCATCGCGTTCTGCGTCTAAAATAACCCCTAAGTACTAATTTTCAGACCAAAAAGAGCAAATTTGTGAAAATCGGGTTTTTTGGGCACCAAACTTTGAGAGCATCAAAATGAATGTGCGGGCTTCGATTGGAAAAATCAAATGCATGGGTGAAATGCGCATGAACGGGGTCTATTACGCCCTATAGTTACCTGCTTTGCATTTTGAAATTTACGGTTATTTTTTGGCAAAAAACTGCATTTTTTATCGTTTTTGTAATACCCAAATTTTGCACATTTTTGCCCCTAAAAAAGGTAATTTTTATCCAAATTTTTTTTATTCTAAGCTGTTAGCGCAGGATCAGCTTTCGTTTGATACCCGGATGAAGGTATAAGGCCAAAGGAGTGCAGAGTTACGGCCCATTTTTGTGCAAAAACAGCAAAAAATCGTATTTTGGGTATTTTTGTCTAGTTTGGGCAATTTTCTGCAGAACAAAAATTTTAAATTAGTTTTTATAATATTGCTCATCATTCTTTAGCAGACTCTTCTGCACTTTTTGGCTCAATTTTTAGACTTTTTACCTTATTTTTATAGTCCGGGTCACCCACAATCAATTTTGCCCCGAAAAAAGGATTTTTAAGTGTTGGAACGTGGTTTTTAAGGGGTAATTGGCACTTTTTCGAATTTTTAAATGTCAGCATCGTGTTCTGCGTCCAAAATAACCCCTAAGTACCAATTTTCAGACCAAAAAGAGCAAATTTGTGAAAATCGGGTTTTTTTGGCACCAAACTTTGAGCCCATCAAAATGAATGAGCGGGCTTCGATTAAAAAAATCGAATGCATGGGTGAAATGCGCATGAACGGGGACTATAACGCCCTGTAGTTACCTGCTTTGCATTTTGAAATTTACGGTCATTTTTTGGCAAAAAACTGCATTTTTGGCCGTTTTTGGAGTACCCAAATTTTGCACATTTTTGCCCCTAAAAAGGGTAATTTTTGCCCAAATTTTATTTTTTAGGTTTGAGCTGTTAGCGCAGGTTCTGCGCTTTCGTTTGATACCCGGATGAAGGTATAAGGCCAAAGGAGTGCTGAGTTACGGCCATTTTTGTGCAAAAACAGCAAAAATCGTGTTTTGCTTGACCTGCCTTCGGTCTCAAAGCCCCACAGCTCGCCACAGTGAGTCTTAGGGGCTGAAAATTTTTTTGGGAGAGTTTCTTTCGTATATCTAACTATTCCCCCTATCAGAATGTCGAAAACTGAAAGTCGAAAAATGGGCTGGCCGGAATCGGGCTGTCTGAGTCGCGGACAGCCTCTTAAAGCGATTAAAACAAGACAATGATGGATGAGCAGATGACAATGAAACAGAAGACGATGTGATATTGCCAGAAGAACACTTGAATGATGAAATCCGAATGCTTGAAAATGTAAAAAACAGTGAAAATTTAAAATTTTGGATAACAATACCACCGTTGTGCCTAATAAGCCACTATAAGCGGTGTACATGTCAGCTTCAGACGTTAATGCAGTCACAAGATTGAAGTGTTTAAAAAATTGACGTTCTTCGATCACCCTGTATTTGAGAAAGCAGCAAAAAAACAAAAAAGAAATGAGTGCCAATGGAAGTCCAGCATCATAAATTAGACCACACGGTTTTCCAAAATGTCAACTTGAAAATTCTATTCTTCAACACACTGATAGAGAGTTTTACTGAGTCACAAAATTAGAGTACAATGCATTCATTCATCTATCTATCCAAATCAGTTAATCCAGGGGTACACGTTACCAATTTTTAAAATTTTGGTCGCTTAACACCTCAAATGTATGCTCGTGTTGTGTTGTAACAGCCATACGAATCAATAGAAGAATTAATTTTTCATACATCATGTATCATAATTTTTATTATGATCAAAGATCAGCATTACCGTAAAGTCTTGCATATAAGGTTCCTCCCACTTATAAGACCCCCACCCAAAAGTGGGCGGAGTGTCACACGGCGGGAAACCAAAAAATTCAAATTTTTTACTTGGTCAAAATTCCACCCCGTTTATAAGGCCCGGAATTCTTAATGTTCGCTTTATAAGACCTCCTCCCACTTATAAGGTTGTCACACGAAATTCCACTTTTTTCAGAAATTTTTGATTTTCAAATTTATATAAGGAGACCTTATATGCAAGACTTTACGGTATATGTGCGCGTGCATCTGCATTTCGCTGTTGAAATTGTTGAACGAATAACTTTCAGTTTGATAGAAAAATGGAATAGTTAGTTTTAAAACTATTGAAAATATATTTTTTAACCATTGTAGATTTATGACAATAGTTCAAACTTGCTGCTATAGAGGCTGTTGAGGAAAAAGTATAAGTAAACATACTTACCAGTTAACCTCATCTTTTCTACTAGCCACCTTTGCAGAAAGTATAGATACGTACGTTCAATATATGCCTATAGCCATACATTTCAAAAGTAAATAAAACCGACAGTTTATTGACAAATTTTGCTTTTATGTGCAGGTTTATATATTGCGTGAATAAGTATTATATGCGACAAGATGGCGGAACAAAATATAATTGTACATACATTGTATGTTGTATGTCAATATAAAGGCGCGGTTTATTGGGCAATTGTGACTTTTATAGAAGCGGTTACCGTTTTTGAATAAGCTTTTTAGCAAAAAATACTAAATAAAGTGAATGAAGCTTTAAATGAACACAATTAAAGACCTTAAAAATGATATTTTTTGATTTCTTAATTTTTTTTGTTAATTTTTTTTGGTTGAATACATTCATATTGTTGATTTTTTGCAAACCAACCATATACCAAGGCCAAAAGTTTGGCTGAATGTAAAAAAAACAGATCACACGCACGTTTCGTGATTTATTTTTAAAATTCAAGGTCAAAATGCATAGTACATTATTCAATTGTTGAAAACTTTGCGTGGATACTTCTGAATCCATCGCCAAAATCACTAAACCTTTTCCCCAATATCATAGTAAGCATAAGCATGAAATAAAAACGCGAACGCTTGCAGAAGAGTAAATACTTATTGCAGAAATAAATAAATATAGAATTAAAAAGAAAATATTGAGCAACATTACCCGTAACACGAAGCGACAAAAAGTGACGTCGTTGCTTAATTGCTGGACATACAAGCTCTGAAAATGCTCGGGTGCCAAAAAACGACAGTCAGCTTCTGGTACAACAACGTACAGCCAATGTTATGGACGGAGCAGAGATCAAAAAGAACAACGACTTGAATGTAACCAAAAATACCGCATTGAGATAGCACGCAATGTAGAGATAAAGCTGTGTCCATGCGGTGATATCTGCGCGAGAATTGTATTCTTTTTGCTGGACGTTGTACGTGAACAAATTCCCAAAATTCATATCTTTTAAATTTGCAGAACCATTCAAAATATTTTAAATTGCACCAAAAAAACAGAAAAAAACATTCGAAAAGGGAAATTGAGTCATCGCGGTCAAAAGTTACTAATTCTTGCTGAGTCTTTTTGTTCGCGTGCGATCAGTGACAAATCAACTGCGAAAATCCGGTCTGGCTGCTTTTCGTGTATAAATTTTATTGAGCTTGGCTGGGGTTCACAAGACGAGTGATAAAGACAATTTGATAGCATGTGTCTCGTGACTTCAGCTTGATTTGTTCGTTTTTAAATTCGTTTTCAAACCATCTTTCTTGCGGTGGTGCTACCAACCAAAAACGCTTTGCGCTAAAGGCCCGTTCATACTGACATATGTACATACGACACGGCACGTCACGTCATGTCAGGTCTTGTGTTTAGCATACAACTGTTCATACAGACGTGTATGGAGACGTGCCTTTGACGAACATCTACTACTGTGCGTCAGCATACGTCAGTATGAACTGGTTTTAAAAGCTAGCAATTGCAATTGTGTTGTAAATGTTCAATGTCGGGTTCTATGAAGCATGTTCTATGTTATTGGAATGGAACTCTGTTTTTTGTAAAGCCTCTTTCTACCCTCCGACTAGATTTTATTCCACTGCTTTGTGAGTAACACTAAAGTTCGGTCTTGGAATTACATGTACGACTTTACTTCAGCAGCAATTCAATTATCAGATAACATTGTACATGGTGAACCAAAAGCATGAAGAAAGTGAACAACTCACGTTTGAAATTATAAAAAAGCTTCGTCAAACTCAAGTTAACAAGTAAATAGAATTTATTTCCGAATATTTATTGTGTGTTAAAAATTCAGGTAAAATGCTCAACACAGTCACACACTGAATAGGCTGATGACCTTTATTTTTAGCGCCAATTAAAATTTTAATAAAGCCTTAAAATAACAAAATGAAACTTATTGACGTCCCTGAAGAATGCGTTGAAGTTCGTTATAGAAAAAATCAGACACTCTGCGTTACACCCGCATTAAAAATTCCTGAGAACGGTGTATCTACCAATCGAACACTTCTCACAGGCTTTAAGCGCGGCGTAAAAATGTTAGCTTCACTGGTTTCATACATTCTTCAATAAAGTTTAGAGAAAGTAACGTTAAACTCAGTAAAAACAATCTCCATGATTTCACCGTTAAGCTGGCGCATGAAAAAAGACATAAATCTAAGGCAAAACATACAGTTGAGCAAGTCAATCCTGGCAGCATGCAATGATGTCTTGCTTTCCTCAGCGTTTTTTTCAACATCCATTAGACTGACATCATACAATCCAAGTGTTCGCAAACCCAAAGCTATAATCGTGTGATATCACAAAAAATGAAAAGTACATTTGAGAATGCTTGCACTTTTTTAGCTGATGGAGAGAGACATTGAAAATGGCATGACGTTGCAAGACTGAACCGAAATAAGAAAAAAACTGCATTTGATTTGTCAGTCTTTGCCGCTTGCAGGTCTTTTTGGAGGCATGGACAAGCATATGCAGTACATTGTACAAGAAAAGCAGACTATAAAAAACCCCACGAGTAATTCGGAAGCGAAAAAAAGAAGAGTAGCATAAAAACAACGTTTGGCATGCTGTCTTTTTGGATTTTGCACTTTTTTGGTGCTGCTTTTGAATATGGTGATAGTGAAAAACGAAATTGTTGAAAGCGGTCTTTTTAGAACAATTGACTGGAAAATGACTCAGAAAGGGAAAGCAAGAAACAAAGAGCTAAATCTACAGGGTATCGCAGCAACGATAGAAGAAATTGTTTTCAGTTGTGGCAGTGGAACCGTCAGAAACAAGACGATGAAGGCATGTTTTGAGTTTTGACCTTGTCTTATTATCTCTCAGTTTCAAATGAAAATTCTACCCACCGAACCGAAGAATCATGACACTTTTCTGTATTGTGTGTGGAAACCAAAAGTGCAAAAATATGCAATTCCGACGGCATGGCACTCTGTTGAGACGGTTGCATTTGGTAGAGGAAATAAAAATAAAATATAACGGTGCCGTATATGGTGCACAAAAATCCAACTCAATAAAGTTTTCTACGATACATAGTTTTACTCGCAGCAGAAAGAAAAGCTTGATCCTTGGCTAAAATAATAATAACGTAAAACTACAATAGAGCCCAGAAATAAAATTTTTACGCAAAAACTACCACACCAAACAAAACCTGAAACTAAGTTGGACCCATGTGGGTGTACGTGTGTGGTATACGCTTGAAAAAAGTCCTTAAAAATTTCTGCGGCGTTTGTGCTTGGTTGAAACATGGAAAATCGGGAGGCATATACGACTATGGGCTACATGAAGTCTGAAAAACCCATCCAAGCGCACATACATACACACTGTGCTATACGCACTGACACTCAAAAGCGACTATCTAAAAAGTATATGGGAGCCGCAAAAATGCCTCCTCTTTGCGCTTCCAAGGCTTTTGAAAAACTACATCCAAAAATCCGTGTGTCGCCAAGTTTTGCTCATTTTTACTTGATACATACGGAATTATTTTGTATGCGTTTGCGTGATAATATTTGCATTTCTATTTTTTGCAAATATACAACATGTATGCAGTGTGACACAAGTATAATAACGGAATGCAAATAAAGATACATGTATCATACGAATATGGTTTGCAGGTGAAGAAAAAAGAACGAACGAGATGGCTGGTCGCTTGTGGGGAAAACGCAAAAGGGGATTCAACGAAAAACAGGAGTGTATGCATGCTGTGGTGTTGTTTTGCTTCTGAAACGGCTGGCATGAAGCTTCAAAGCAACTGTCGTTTTATTTTTTCAACGTTTTTATGCGTCGCCTTTCTTTAAAATCCGAGCTGCTCAATTACCCAAATGAAGTCATGCTGGAAAATTGGATACACATAAAAGCTAATGAATTATGAACGCGTTTTTGTTGCAAGCTTTCGCTTCGGAGAGCCTGCTGGTATTGCGCACGAGAAAGCTAAGTGCACTGCATGGCTTTTCCTTCCGGTTCTTTCAAGCGAAACACAAGCATGAACATGTAAATAAAAAGAATTATTCTAAGGTTTTTGCATGTGGAGCGAATGTGAAACAATGTTTTGTTTTGTAACAGTGTAATACTTTTTGACGCAATGAACAAAAATCATAAAAAAATTATTAGCAATCACCAATTTTGAATGCACCCAATTAGCTAGTAACAGAGGTAGTACACATTTTTGCCTTTAGTGTCGGTTTAAACCCTAAAGACACATAACAAAACACATCCATCCACACAAAAGCACCGTAGAACGCTTAACGGAACGTGTGCTCTCTCATTTCGTCGGTGTTTTTGTTCGTTCTCGTTCCAGTTACGCACGCCCATTGATCATTGTGAGTTCGATTTATTCATCCGTTTGTTTGCTCGAATACCCGTCCACTAGTGAGTATTTTTTTCATTTTGAAATTAACCCGTGCCCTCCTTTTTACGTTTTCAATCACGCTGATGGACGATTGCAGATTATTGTACCCAACGAGACAAAAAAAGCGTAAACGGGCCCGCTCAATTGCAAGGCTTTTTTTATTTTTGAAAGTAGTTAGCTGCCTAAAAGTGGGGATCACAGTTGACTGAGTGTACACTTTTTTCAAAAAAAATTGATTTTCAAATTTTGTTAAGGGAACCCTATGTGCAAGACAAGGATTGCCCTTATGTTTTCCTAATCGTGGTTTTTTACCCGATTCTAATGCTGTTGTGTCAATTTGGTCTTCTTACAGAAAATAGTGTTTGACTGCTGCTGACACTAGCAGACAACATTACAATAGACAACTCCTCCTCCTTACAAATCATCTATTATACTAAAAATGCAATTTGTCTGTCCCTGTCATTTTCATGAAATTTGAATTGGCGCTCATTTTTGCTATTTAAGAAAACTTCATCTCAATTTCCTTAACCTATTTTTATTAATGCCAGTTGAGATTGTTTTTTTTCAAAACGTCTCTCATCATATAGCTGAAGTCATCATGATACTCTTTGGTCAACAGAGACAGTTCAGCGCAGCATAGGCAAATGGAAGCGTGGCTGATCAAAACTTGATGATCGACTGGGAAAGATGTAACAAAACCGTCTGTGAAAAAAGTTTGAACTTTTTTGTTTTTGAACATCGGGTTGCAAAACGCGCATCGACATCGGCATTGCAAGTTGCACTTTGGATTCAAAACAAGTAAATTTCATTGAAATTGATACTCCATGTTTCATTTTCAAATTGATACTCCATGGTTATGAACGATAATTTCAACGTAACGCACGATGGGCAACTGGCAATTGTTGCTGCTCAAAACTTGACGAGCGACTGCGAAAGATGTAACAAAACCGTCTCTGAAAAAGTTTTTTAATTGGGTCGAAATGGTATTTACCATTCATTTTCACATTGCAAAATGTTTGGGCCATGTTGGGGTAAACGGGTAAAAAGAGGCAATGACTGCAAAACAAAATTTTAAACGTCACTTTTTTGTTTCTTCTATTCATTTTCACTTTGCAAAAAAGGCATGGCTTAGGAAAACGGGTAAAAGAAGCATTAGCTTTTTAAAACGGGTAAATGAAAAAAACGTTAATTTTTATGTTTTTATTCAATCTTACTTCACATACAAAAAGGCTTGACTTAGGTTAAGATGAACGGGTAAAAATAGCAAAATCATAAACTTCGCATTTTTACTTTGCAAAAAAGGCTTGGCTTAGTAAACGGGTAAAAGAAGCATTAGCTTTTTAAAACGGGTATTTTTTATGAAAAAACGTTAATTTTTATATTTTTCATTCAATCTTGCTTCACATACAAAAAGGCTTGAGTTAGGTTAGGGTGAAAGGGGAAAAATAGCAAAATCATAAACTTCGCATTTTCACTTTACAAAAAAGGCTTGGCTTAGGTAAACGGGTAAAAGAAGCATTAGCTTTTTAAAACGGGTAATTGAAAAAAACGTTAGTTTTTATATTTTTTATTCAATTTTACTTCACTTACAAAAAGGCTTGCCTTAGGTTACGATGAACGGGTAAAAATAGCAAAATCATAAACTTCGCATTTTTTATTTAAATACATTAAAAAAATATTGCATTGTAGGCGACTTCACAGCAGCTCAAGGTAAATTTTCTTCAGGGTTATTATTCAGTAAACGTTACTGTTTTTTTCTTTCTAAGTCAATGCCACTTCACCAAAAAGGCTTGGCATTGATTAAGCCACATACGCTCGGGTCAATTGGCTAGTCATAATACTAAGATAATAGTGGTGTCTGTGTGTGGCACTTTTTTGCTTTTTGAATTGCCGCTCATTTTTGCTATTTAAAAAAATGCATCTCAATTTTTTAACCTATTATCAATGCCAATTATTTTCTCAAAAACGTCACTGTTCACTACGAAGTCATCATGATACTCTTTGGTCATCTGCGACAGCGCTTTAACATGCGATTGACAAACAATGGTAATTGTTGCTGTTTACAACTTGATGACCGAAAGCGAAAAATGAAAGAAAACCAACTATGAAAAATAGTTGCAATTGTTTTCAAAACGGGTTGCAAAAAGGACATCGACATTGCAAGTGCACATTGCACTTTCATTTCAAAACGTTATTTTTCAGTATCTTTTGGTTGAAAAGTTTTTGCTTGAGTAGTGGTGTCTGTGTGTGGCACTTTTTTGCTTTTTGAATTGCCGCTCATTTTTGCTATTTAAAAAAATGCATCTCAATTTTTTAACCTATTATCAATGCCAATTATTTTCTCAAAAACGTCACTGTTCACTACGAAGTCATCATGATACTCTTTGGTCATCTGCGACAGCGCTTTAACATGCGATTGACAAACAATGGTAATTGTTGCTGTTTACAACTTGATGACCGAAAGCGAAAAATGAAAGAAAACCAACTATGAAAAATAGTTGCAATTGTTTTCAAAACGGGTTGCAAAAAGGACATCGACATTGCAAGTGCACATTGCACTTTCATTTCAAAACGTTATTTTTCAGTATCTTTTGGTTGAAAAGTTTTTGCTTGAGAACTTTTTCAAAAACAGAAAAGATTTATCTAAACAAGTCAACTAAAAAATTAATTGCGAAATCAAATACACGGGGGGTTGTTAATGAAGTGCGTGATAAGGATTAGCTTAGAGCAGGGTGAACGGGTAAAAACATTACAGCAAAATTATAAACTTCGCACTTCAAATTTGTTTTCAACACGCGGGTTTAATTATTAATTAGAAATGTGTCAGTTTCAAAAACAAAAGTTCAAAATTGCAATTACAAATTACATTCAAAAACGATTTTAATTAAGCGTTGCTTTTTGTCTGTTCAATTCAATTAACTTTAAAATCGTTTTTAACGGGAACAGCAATTGACCATCAGTGATTAAAAAAGATTGTTTTTAATTTTAAAACAGAATGCAGTAAAGATAGTGTTCGCGATCAGAATATTGTTTTTGATAATTTGAACGGTAACGACTAAAGCAGCTCACAATCAAAATGCAATGCATTTTTTAGCACGGTTCATAAAGCCAAAATCGGGCAAAATCCACTCAAAAATAATAATTGTATTTATCAGATATCAGCTAACCGTGCCGTAGGCACGGGTCAATTGGCTAGTGGAAGAAAAAATAACATAGGTGGAGCCAAAACATACTAAATCACTGTGGCATAAGATCATCTTTCAGAACTTCTTGCAAAATGCTGATGATCGCACATGACGACTCATCATCAGCACATTTGGCGACCGTGTACGTGCAACGTGGATCAACATCGTTGGCGAACAAAACCCTGAGCAACGCTCGTGTCAACCCAGCAACTGAACACGATCGGAGTGTCTCAGCCACGAACGGGTGCTGCTCGTACATTTGAACATCGGCGCCTCATCAATTTACTCATTGCACGCCATGTCACACCTTGCACATCATGACTCGGCTTTTAGCAGCTGATGCTCTATAGACCACCAGACAAGTAGTTCTTTGTTGCGGGAGTGTGGAAAGCATCACCTACATTATCATCAGGCCATGCGTTACATTTTCTTTATGTTTTAACGTCACACTTTCAAAGAATTTTTCATATTTTACTGGCATATGCGTGTGACATAGGTGTTAGAATCTCTGTGTAAAAAGAGTATTTTTTGACTGCTTTAAAAATTACTGATTCCACGTTGTTGCCAGGTCTGCAGTAGGAACAGTTCATCAAAATAATTAGCAACAGTTTTTGGCTTACAAACACTATATACAAACACAAACACTTTCCCCTGATGTTTCCATAGCGGGGGTCAAAATATAGCACTTCTCGGATTAACTATTTTACGTGTTTTTAAAAAAAATACAGGGAGGCTCCTAAGAGCGGCACAAATTTTTTAAATGTATACCTTTCAAGCTGCTTTTAAATTCGCATTTTTTATGTGTTTGTTTTCCAATGCAGCAAAACAGGTCGTCAAAAGCTAACTTTAGCAACAACAATTTCAAAATCTACAAGAGCTTCACTGACACGGAACTTGAGAGAAGTCAAATATACAGACAATCGTACAATACATGTTGGGACGTACGTTATTGCAATAATAAATCCACACAACGGCGCCAACTCAGTTTATTCATGCATAAACTCAATGAAAGACTTTAGGATTTGATAATTTTATGCATTTTGCGTCCACCCCGAAGCTCACACATGAGCGAGTTTTGATTAAAGTCGGTGCAGAATTTAGACAAAGGTGTTTAAGAAGACCATAAAAGCAAATATCTCGATAACAAAACCTTTGCTTCTATCAAGAACAAACCCACTTCTCCACGTCTGTTCTCGCCATTTCAGTCAGCCACTTCAAATTCTTTGAATTTAAAACCCAAAAACCGGTTTTTGAATATAAACCTGAACAACGACATCTTGAAGAAAAGCACCGGAAATAATGGAACCAATCTGTCCAAGAAGCACACAAAAAATAAACACTTATCAACACAATATCATATGAATGGATAAAAAGAGAAAAACACATGCGTCATGTGAGGTTAGGTTATTACGGTCGCCTGAGCCATGCATCATCAGAACGAAAACAAAAATTCGATTAATTTTTTTCTAGCTTTCTAATATTCTTGCTCTGGGTGTTTGGTGGTGTTGTTCTTTTATTGCATTCAGTTGGCTTTGGTGCGAGACAGCGCTCGCGCACAAAATAAGCTCACTGCAGCTATGTAAGTACAGTGTAAGCTGCGTAACAAAAAACATAAAGAGCAAAAGCATCTGAGGAACCGCGCGTCTCTCAGCAGGCATGCTTGCATTTTGTCGCTTTGTTACGTTTTGTCACGAGACTCTCTTGGAAAGCCCAAACCCAGCCCCAAAACATCGCCAGCACTCTGGATTAGCTCTTTTGCGCCGGCTGCTACTTTCGCACACGCGGACGTCAAATCATTCTACTGCTGTATTTTCATAGATGTTCTTCGTGTCGAAGGTACTTTTTTTGAAGTGGTTACGTGTATTACGTGTACGAAGATTTGGTGCGATTTCCATTTTGGTTTAAAAGCCCAACAAAGAAAAACAAAAAGCGGTTCAAAAGTGTCGATGACAGCTCATTTTTAAGGTGCTGCAACTCAAATCTAAATTGGTGTCAACGTTGTTGGCCATGTTTCAAAGGCATCAATCTCATATGATATGTGTACAAAACTTCAGCTGCACCCAAAATCTTTAGCAACAGAACAAATGAAGTTCTTTTTTTATGTGAACCACCGAGCAGCCGGTATCGGTAGCAACTAAGTGCGCATATCATGCTTTGGTGACAACTTTGTGCAGCTGTCTGCACATATTGGTGTGTCTGCCGCTGCGCATTTTTTTTTACCCGTGTTCACTGGTGAACTTGGCATATGCCAACATATCGGAACAAAATGGTGTCGGTTCTGCAAAGGGACGCGTGCTCAAATCTAAATGGCTTCCGATTGTCATTTTTTGTCGCCAATTCTGTCATTTCGTTTTGTTTTTGACTAGTTTTTTTGAATAGCTGTCAGTCCAACAACGCGTGTCATTTTTTCAACAATTGATTGCTTTAATTTGCATTACACTTGCGCCCCTCTTCCATCGCAGTATTGCAATTTTCTCTGCCTCAGTTCTCCCTTCAGTTTTGTAAAGCAAGTTGCTTATGAGAAGATACTGATCGTTCTGCCATCTATCTAGATATATACTATTTCTTTGATGACGTTTCAACCTATAAAAGTGCTGCTTGGAACAGGGTTGGTGAGAAGCAAATTCCCGGACGTGAAACTGATGGTGTCATTGACAATTTTTTTATTGCCGAATGCACGAATATACGACTGAATCTCAAGCAGTTCACAGAAAGTCCAGCTCTGTCTAATTCCGATGCCAGATTCAAACAATTGAATTGAGAATCAGCAACTTGAAAGTCATGGAGCAGAACAATAACCATCCAGAATCACTCGGACACAGCACGATTGTCGAAGTGAACGACTGGAATGTGAACAGCACAGAGAGCAGTCAAGGACGACACCACGTGATCACGCCAAACACCGACGCGACTGCAGCATTCTGGCTGACAGCGCCGCACGAGCTGATGATCATTCACGATAGATCCGACGACTACATGTTCGAAAGGGAACGCAGTCAGCCAGCTTGCGATGTGGTGACGTCCGCTCAGCCACAAGAGCACCCGTACGCCTTCGTCTTCCGCGCGCTCTGCTTGTACCCACCGCGAAATGCGTCCAACCGACTGAAACGACTGCAGCTGTTCGTGCCTGCCACGTTCGTATTCGTCCGGTACACGTCGTATTTTGTTTTGTTGAAGCTGACGGTGCACAAGGTTGATTTGGTGACGTTGCTGTTGATTGCATTCCCGATCATCTACGCGATGTTGCAGTTGACATACGCAGCAAGAGTGAGAGCCGATCAGAGCACAGGTTAGGCAGGTTTGCGAAAACAAGAAAGCTTTTGTTGGATTGGTTCCAGATGGGCAAACGTCGAAACGGCAGTTCAATTGAGAGATTGATTCAACGAAAATTGTACATGTATTTTGTGCAAAGAAGTTGAATGCAACATTGCAGGTCAAATATCGCAAATTCTCAGTGGCCTACATGATCTGAAAGCATACGGCGGGGGCAGATCACTGCGTCGCAACAGAGCCTTCCCGGCACACCGATGGTTCTTCCTCGTGTTCATCGTTGTCAGTGTGCTCTGTGTGCTCGAAAACGTTCGTCTGATTTATGCGCACTTGTATCAATATTTGCACACTGCGAGCACTGCTAACCATGGCGTCCAGTGGCCTGGCATTGCTGACTTCAACGTCACTGATTCTTTATCATTAGCGAATACCAAGTTGGACACTGCCCCTGGCAATCAAACACTGTCGAATGCACCAGCACCGTTTGTGCTGCTCATGACGAATCTGTTTGTTGCGTTGTCTGATGTCTACTTGTTTGTGCTTTTTGCGAGCATTCCGCTCTACTATGGAACGCTGTTTGTTCTTGGTGAGTGCTACTTATGAAAAATTGTTAAAAAATTTAAGTTTCCAGATATTTTATACAAGTTTTTGGATTAGGCTATCGACGAAAGATGATTCAAAATTCGAAAACGACAACTTTCTGTTTTTGGAACACACCATTGTACCAGCACAAAGCGCAGAAAATGTGCTTCAAAAAAACCTTCGAGTAGAAGTGTGTTTCTTTTCTGTCACAGTCTACCAAGAATATGCGGCATTGCTTAAATGGATGCGTCTTGAGGATCTGTCGGACGAGCACACACTCGATGGCATGTTTGCCTACTACGTACGACTGTCGTGCTGTGTCGCCCAGTTGGACCTGATCGTTAGAGGATACATATTTCTGTTGGTGCTTTGTATCGTGCCGCTTTTAGTGGAGCTGACGTTTTACATCATAAAAATAGTCACTGTCGGCGACTGGTTGGTGCTGTTGATGTTCAGCTTCTACTGTGTCTGGCTCGGTCCAATATTCTTCACTGTCACCATGGTGCCAGCCGAGTTGTTCCAGAAGGTATGTATATGAAAACATTAAAAAATTGAACATTTTTTTCAAATTTTAGTACAAAGTCAATCAAAAAAATAACAATATAGCTCTGATCTGAGTCTCTTTTTATCACTCCATCCGTCCGTATTGAGTTGTTCGCAACTCTTCAGGGAAACAAATTACTCTAATACATCAACCTAGGCGAGGCATGTACAATGTACATACATGGTGAAAGCAACAAAATGTAACTTTTTTCAGGTGAAGCAGATCTATCGAGCGCTGCAATGCAGTGAGTCGTTGTCGTTGTCACGTGACCGTGAACTGCGATGGATGGCGCATCGATTCTCATTTCGATTGAAGCATGACGACATCGGCGTCACGTTTAATGGAATTGCAATCGTGACGAGGACTGCTGTATTTATGGTATGCGTGTGTTGAAAAGCACTGTTCTGATGTTTTTTACAGACATGCACTTTCCCGTACATTGCATAACAGCTCTGTGGTGTAATACTTGATTTGGTGTCAATGAAAGGAAATGCACGAAACTTCATTTCTGATATTCGTGTTCTGTGTCAGATTTTTGAGACATTCAGTTTGGTGAAAAAAGATTGTTTTATTTTTTCAGGTAATGTCAGCTTTTTGTACGAGTCTCACGTTAGTACTGCGGTTTGATACAACGACAGCCGAAGAAGCGGTCACTACTTTGAAAGCTTTGCTTATGTACGACTTTTTTGTGGATTGACAATGTGACATAATTTCAATGAATTTTAAATGTACACAACATTTAAGGCAAAGTGGGCAATGCAGCAATCATTATTGTAATCAGTTTTTGTTTTTTTTGTCCAGAACTTGCCGGCGCCAGAATTGTGGTTACAAAAACGTTGTTGCATGTAAAATACGGTATTATGGTACATCGTATATATGTCCCTACAGATATTATAGCATACGTTTTTTACTGTTTAAATATAAAAAATCCCAAATGAAACTGGTAAAAAACGATGTCCACGGATTGCTCAAATGAGAACATACGGTTTGGAAGAAAATGTGGAAAATCTCCACAGGTTCCACATGTTTGTTTGAGTGCACGTTCGAGAACTTTTAAAAATGATCATGAACTTGCGCATGGAAAAGTGATCAGATAATCAGATAATGATGCATGCATGTGTACATTGTATGTAGCAGCATATCAAAATTTGAGCAAAAGGTTGTCATGGAGAGTTTTGTTTTAGTTTCATAGCAGTTTTTTTAGAGCAAAAGAGCGACTTGCTATTGGTGTCACTATTCGATTCAATTTATCAGCAACAGTAGAAAAAACTCTTCAGGTAAAAAAGTTGTAACATGATATGTGCAGCGACATACATATTTGCGTAATTAGACTTCACGGGTATCACTGATGATGCTTGGAACACAGCATATGGTCATTTTTGTGAAATTTGAATTTAACTGTACAGGGTGTCCCAAAAAAAACATAACAAAAGCAAATGGCTCGTGCTGCCGACTAGTTGCACGTGAAGCCGTGAAATTTGAAACACTTTTAGAAAAAAGGAACACATTTAGTGTGTCCAAATTTTATCCCAAAATTCCATTTTTTCAATAATATTTTAGCAGAAATGCGTAAAAACTCAAAAATCACATAACTTCAGCATTTTGACTCAGGATAATCATCGTTGTCGTCATCGAGATTCACATATGACAGTGGCACAAGTTTATCTTTAGCTTCGTCTTCACTGATCTCATCAGATTTTCCCTCTCGACCCTTTAGTTTCACTTTTTTCAGCAGCCCAATGTCTTTTTCATTGTTCTCAATGATTGCCGACATTCGATGTTCGAAATTGATGAGCAATTCTGGTGCAGCGCCCGATCATCGTTGATTTTTTGCACACCACTGCGAATTTTGGTTTTCAAATTGTCGAAAATGTTGGGCGCCGAACGGTACACAATTTCCTTCAGGTGCCCCAAACCCATAAGTCAAGAGGAAAATTGAAACAAGTGCGCGAGTGGCTGTCGGCGTCGTTCGGTGACCGCTGGATCGGCCGCATGGGCAGAATTGAATGGCCCGAGAGGAGTCCGGACATGAAGCCTTTGACTTCTGCGTTTGGGGGCATCTGACGGATAATGCGGGACATTTTCGGCGCCCACCACTGCAGCGGTGTGAGAAAAAATCATCGATGATCGGGCGCTGCACCAGAAAGTGATCATCAGTTTCAAACATCGAATGTCGTCGTTCATTGAGAACAATGGAAAACACATTGAGCAGCCGAGAAACATGACACTGAACGACCGTGAGCATGAACGTGATGACATCAGTAAAGTTGAAGCTGACGATGAGCTTGTGCCACCGCCAGATGAGATTCTCGATGACGACAATGATGTTTATCTTGAGTCAAAAAACTGAATTTAGGTGATTTTTGAGCTTTTACGTATTTCTGCTAAAATGTTATTGAAAAAGTGGAATTTCGGAATAAAATTTGGACACACAAAATGTTCCTTTTTTCTAAAAGTGTTTCAAATTTCACGGCTTCACGTGCAACCAGTCGGCCGCACGAGCCATTTACTTTTGTTATGTTTTTTTTGGGACACCCTGTACATCGTGCATTGGCATTAGCATTCAATAACCATTAGCCCAAAACACCACAAAAAATTCATTTTCATCCTACGCCATTCGAATTTCCTTATCCTTATCTAATTTGGAATCATCGTCATCCTATCCCATAATCCTGTCTCAATTTTATTTCCAACTAGCAGTTGACCCGTGCCTACGGCCCGGGTAAGAAATTGTAAGTAAGTTGTTAACAGCAAGGTGCACCCTCGGATTTACCGACATTTATTTGCTTCTGTTTTCCTGGAAAGAGAAACGTGTTGATTTTTTAAACCAAGTTCATGCGTTTAAATTCGTTGATAACGGTTATTGTTTGGGGCAAGCTTTCCGTTTTTATTTGTAGCTCGAGAACCCGCTAAATTTCTAAAAGTGCTTTTCAAACGTTTCAAATATTTATTTTCCAAGCTTTTCGATTCGGTATCAATTCAATCAGTCAATCAGTGTCAGTCAATGTCAAAAATGATTCTTTTATAACTTTTTCTCTTGATTCCGTTTCACTGATTTTGCAATTGTTGAGAAATTTTTTTCTTGGCTAATTCAATTTGCTGTTCCCTTTTGTTCTCGGTTAGTTAAGTTAAACTCTGCTAGCAAGTCGTTCCCGCTTGATTTTTTTCTGGTTGACTGAAATTGTTCGAACGTGACTTGATTGATTGACAATTTCATTTTCAAAGTCGCTAAGTTTGACCAAAAGAGGCCCGTTTATTTTTTATTTTACAGAACTGGCCGAAATCAATACCCGTTTATTTGCACAAACCCATTTGTGTTTTATATGGTAAGCCCGCTTTTGCACAAAAATGTTTTTTAAACAATACGATTTCAGTTTCTGCTGGTTCAAAATTGCAAATTTGTGTTCACCACAATTTTGCTTTTAGAAAGTCACAGAATTTGAGTTAAAATCTTGTAAAAACTGCTGTTTGTTTAGTGCTCTCACAATCGATCCTCATGACCTGTTTCATTTTGCTTTGATCGAATGTTCCGCATCAATGTTACCCGTGTATTTATTAGTTCGGAAAAAAGCATGGGATTCAATTATTATTCACAGGAAAACCACTTTTGTGTGTTAAAAAAATCAAAAGCCGATTTCGTTTCTGTTGGTTTTACAAAGTCGCAAATTCGTTTTATTGGGAGATCCGTTTTTCAAATTCTTGCTATCGATCGTAATCGGATGTGCCGTCCGTTCTGTGAGATAATGACTTCTTTGTAGCAATTCGTTCCCGCACATTATGATCTCATTTTTTACATCACCACCAACCAACCTGATCATTGCGACGGAACGTTGATGACAGAACTGAATGAATCATGATGACTCGTTGTTGAAACAAAACCAAAAGAGAGAAAATGATTCGCATAGCAAAATTGTTAAAAAGTGATAGCAACATTTTCATTTCGCTACCTTAAATAGCAAAAAGTTGGACGGACAGACAGACAGACAGACAGACAGACAAAGTATTTTTTTAGTATAGTAGACTAGCCAATGGACCCGAGCTTAATCAATGCCAAGCTTTTTGGTGAAGTGGCATTGAATTAAAAAGAAAAAACAGTAACGTTTACTGAATAACCAATCTGAAGAAAATTTACCTTGTGCTGCCGTGAAGCCGCCTACAATACAATATTTTTTAATGTATTTAAATAAATAAAAAATTCGAAGTTTATGATTTTGCTATTTTTACCCGTTCACCGTAACCTAAGGCAAGCCTTTTTGTAGGTGAAGTAAAATTGAATAAAAAATGTAAAAATTAACGTTTTTTTTCAATTACCCGGTTTAAAAAGCTAATGCTTCTTTTACCCGTTTACCGTAACATAAGCGAAGCCTTTTCTGTAAAGTGAAAATTCGAAGTTTATGATTTTGCTATTTTTACCCTTTCACCCTAACCTAAGTCAAGCCTTTTTGTTAGTGAAGTAAAGCTGAATAAAAAGTATAAAAATGTACGTTTTTTTCAATTACCCGTTTTAAAAAGCTAATGTTTCAATTACCCGTTTATCCTAACATAAGCGAAGCCTTTTTTGTAAAGTGAAAATGCGAAGTTTATGATTTTGCTATTTTTACCCGTTCACCCTAACCTAAGTCAAGCCTTTTTGTAAGTGAAGTTTTTGTAAAGTGAAAATGCGAAGTTTATGAGTTTGGTTTCCTAATCGTATTCATTCCCAATCCTAAACCTAATCCTAATCCTAAGCCAAACCCTTTTGATACGGAATGAGAATTCGATTCAACGATTCGATCCAGCAGATTCAACGATCAAAAATGATATCAATTGAGTTTTTGCATTTTTTCTTTCACGTGACGAAATAGGGCAGGGGCACCGCTACAGCACATGCGCATTTCTTAATAATGATGCATCACGAAAAAAATCCGGTTGAAAAAAGAATTTAAAAAATTCGAACCCTAGTTCAAAGTGTAACCGCCTGATCACTGTGAGTCTCCTAATGAAATATAGAAGGGGTGGTAGTTGGGAAGTCACTGAAGCGAATTATTGGGCTGGGTCGGTAATGGGTGGGCCGGAAATGAGTGGGCCGGGAAATGCGTGCGGGACGCAAATGAACGGGGCCGGTAATGGGTGGGCCGGAAATGAGTGGGCCGGAAATGAGTGGGCCGGAAATGTTGGGCCGGAAATGCGTGGGCCGGA
>JASANC010005734.1:0-19976 GCA_030248135.1 Theristus sp. LFF4_11 | reverse complement strand
CTGTCTTCGAGTTTAAATTAATTTTATGTAAAAAACAAACTTTTCTGAACAGAACTGTTCGACTTACATAAACCAGATTGCCTTTCTTGCCGAGACCCATCGAGAAATTGTCAGGCTTTATATCACGATGAATGAAGTATTTACTGTGAATGTATTCCACGCGCGAGATCTGGAAAAGTAAATTTGCTCAAAGTAAACGTCATCGTCAAAAAAATTGCACATCAACTACTGAAAAAAATATAAATAGCACAGCTATCAAGTATTGTTGTCGTTCCTTTTGTAGGTTGGTAAACCCTGTTTATTAAACGTAATGGAAAGGACAAGATATAAATATCACATCATCCAAGATAGGGAAGTACGTAGATATGACATTAATCGATGCTGGTAGATACAAAACAACTTAACGTAGAAGTAAACACCACAGCGCTGCTCCGCTGTACTACCTATACTTTTTATTGAACTTCCAAGATTCTTCTCAACAAAACACGTTGCACAATAGACAACATGAAAATATGATTTGAATGTTCGTCACTAATGTAGCTGCTAACTCGTGCATTTTTGATGCTTTCAACTACTTTTGAGATGGACATCAACACACCTAGTTTTTCCACCAAACAACTATTGTCCGTTCAATTATTGTCCGACGAAACACTCGCCACTCACCATTTGATCAGCTAATAACAACACGGTCTTTAGCGTGAATTTTCTTGAGCAAAAGTTGAATAGATCCTCGAGCGACGGTCCCAGCAACTCCATCACCATCACGTTGTAGTCGCCTTCGGCACCGCACCATTTCACAGCCGGAATACCAACGCCGCCTTGAAAGGGATCGGGTTTTGCACAAAATTTCAACGCAAATTGCCGCTTATCCTGGTCCGAAGACATTATTGCACTTTCATCTCTGTGGGATGAAAAAAAGTCATGTTGAACAAGAAATTTTGCTCTTTACAGTTCAGGCAGTTTTTTTGATATTGTTTTTTGTTCGTTGTTTTATTGGCGTTATTGATGTTTCGTTTGCTTTGCTGGAATAATCTGCGAAAACCATTTGATTTGATTTTTTTCTCAGTACTAGAGCTAAACCAGGATGGTTCGTTGACGAACACTTGATAAACCGCGATCGTCAATTTTATCAAAATTTTTAAACGAATGATACGAACTTCACTGCTTGATTTTGTCGTGGCCTGTTCAAATTTTGTTGAAATCGGGTAGAAAACCAACAAATAATCAACAAAATCAAATGAAACAATAGAAGCCAATGCCCCGTCCAAACAAAGTTTAATGTCTCCTAATTTACAACTGCTACTTTAACTTGTAAAGTACTTTAACTTTAACTTCAACTTTAACTTTAACTACCCCCAAAGTACCTTGCATTAATTTGTAGAATTTCGCCTCGATATGCAACTGCGGGTGTTTGGTTTTGACGCATTCTAACTTGATCGCAACCTCCTCACCGGTGGTAATGTTTTGACCTGAAAATATTAATAATCGATTAAATCCATGTGCAATATTAATAAAAAAATAATATAATTGCCCAGCAGAATTAATAAAATATTAATGACCAGTCCATGTTTTAATTTTTGATAATAATTTTTTTTTATCATATTCTTCATAGGGACATGTCTAAACGTTTTGAAATAAACTCCGCACAACCCCACCCCCGGCTTTCCACCATTCAACCAACTGTCGTGCCCGTTCATATTTTAGCGACATGTGTGTGGTTAGCTTTCAAAAGCCAAAACAAGTGTACAACCACTCAGACAAATGTTATATTCAGCAATTTATTAACTTCGAAAAACTGTCAGACAAAAAACGTCATTTTCTCTCTGTGGAGATCATTAATCAGACCAGCTGCATCAAATGAATCTCAAACCTGAAACACAACCAAACCAACTGTTGTTTCAGGCAGCGTTTAACAACACAAATTAATCAAAGAACGAGCTGGTTTTAAAATTTTTGAATTGCCAAGTTTAAGGAAATTTATGCTCCAGTTTTCTCTTACCCCAAACTCAGAAATGTAACGCATTGCTTATTATTTCAGTTCATTATCCAACTAGTCTATTCCTGTACCAGGCTTGCCAATACATTTGCTCGCCATTTACTCACACCGCGATCGCAATGCAAATTTTGTGCAAATCATAACAAATCAAACAAAAAAACATACACATTTTCAAGTACAAACAGATTTATATTGTCCGTCTGTGCACGTTTCGTAATACTATTTTCATTTCGTTGTGCAACACATTTTATGCGGGTATTTTTCACACTGTACCAGCACGCAAACATTGCAAAAGATCTCTAAAGCTCAACACATCACAACGTTGCTAAACTTATTGGGCAGATAGATTGAAATCTTGTCAAAAGAAAAAAAACGCTCAAACGCATAAACGCATTTACACATCTTAGCCTTGCACCGTATCTTGAACAATCAATATTAAACACGCGTTCAGAAATCCGCAAGGTAACGTTATTCATCTGTGTGTCAGCGTTAAGAAATTATTACTTGTAATTAACTTCACGCACGTGTTACAGTCACAACATCACAGTCAAAAATTAATTTACGATCGTAACACAGAACAAACTTTCAAATGCCAAATGCCTAACATTAAAGTTATATATAATAGTTCGCTTCATTCACGTCAAGTTTGCTTGTTATCGAGCGATTTTTGTCGACACCCACCGCACACATGCACGAAAAATTTGCTCATCCAACGATGGAGTTTTATTGTATTAGTTCAAACTGAAAGTAAGTCACGTCTAATTTGATGGTGAAAGGTCTAGATTTGGAAGGGCCGGAAGGCGGGGAGAAAAAAGTTTTACAATAGCCAAGGCAGTTTCCTGTATGTTACCTTCATTCATTGCCTCTTCATTTCCTTTCAAAAAGTAGTGTTGTTAAATAAAATTTACTACCCAGGTTGGCTGGCGCAAACTCTACAACGTGAAAGCAATTCTGCAATCGAAAATCATTTTCTGTGGGCTTGGTGACTAAATACAATACTACCACCAAAATTAACAAAACCGGGTATTGATAAGAGTTTCACGATTGACTCCTCTTCTTGTTCATTTTTTCATGCTGGAATCCTTCAATTTCAAGTTCAAGCCTTCAATTTTATATTTTTCAATTAACTTCAAGCCTTCAATTTCGATTAACTCGCCTTGGGTTGGTAAAAAACTGGTTTTATGCCTAGGAAAAAGGTTGTATTTCCATTTTAAAACCGTTTAATACCCAATTTTCCCAGCACCAAAAGCTTCGAGAAGTTGGCCCCCACTATTCAAAATCACAAATACAGTCGAAATTGGCATTCACACAGTTCATTTTTTTAATTTTGTACATGTAATTTTGCAATACCATCCACCCAATAATTTTATATTCCACCCATCCACCAAAAGTTTGAAAAAAAATCTGAGGTAAAAACCGGTTTTAAAACGGAAAAAACGTTTTTTTCTCATGCCAACACTACACTCGCCCAACATGATTTCATTCCTTTTAAACCCAACAGTTTCACCAGCTTTCTCAAAGCAACACCACCAACGGAAACACTTTCTAGCCAATAACACCACGCACAAGTTTCAAAACCCGCGAAAAGCCAACGCAATAAAAAGGCGCTCGTAAAAAGTCCCTTGGAAAACCTCAAATATTTGCAGATCGCGGTTTTACGGTGTTTTTTTTCTGGAACGTTTTTTTGGGTGGTGGGGAGGCAAGTCACGAGAGAGTCGCCAGCAAAGAAAGGATGAAAGAAATAAGATCAGAAACAACGAAACAACAAACTACCCTGCAAGCACAAACGTTTTTTTTTCTTCAGACGATGAAAAAACTCGGTCGTTTGAATAAAAACGTTTTCACCTTGCAACACAACACACAATGCACAATGCAACGGATCGCACACGTGCGCGCAACCCATCAACAGAGTCTCACAAGTTGAATTTACGAAAAACGTGACAACAGACTACAGTTTTTACAGTCCGGTTTTCGGACAAACGGTTTCGTCTTTCTTAGTTGTTTTTGTTATATCCCGTAGACATTGGAAGACAAAGTAACGTCTTTGTTAGGTTTTTTCTCACAGACCACTCGAAAAACGGGGTCTCGATGCCAATTCATTCACGTTTCATTAGAGAAATACATCAAAATCAAATTGTACAGTTCCAGAACTCAGTATCCTTCAAACCCAACCCAACACAAAGTTTGACACCACACAATCGAACTTTGAAAAATTATAGGCAATCCGCTGATTGGTTGGTGATCACGTGATACATGCTTTCAGTGCAGGACAGACTCCGCCTCCACAGCAGTCCCTTCACAAAAAACGTGTATCACGTGAGCACCAGCCAATCAGCTGATTGCCTATAATTTAAGAGTTCGATTGTAGTATACGCACCCAGTCCAATTTATTATGTTGTTGCAAACAAAAAGCTGCATACAGCCGCAACACAACTTATTCTTGTGCAACAACAAACCGTTGAAGATATGATTGCTGATTGGTCGCCACACCAACATGATGCAACCAATCAAGTGTGTTTAAACTACTTTTCAACAAAGTTTTCAACCTCCAACCAACGACAAAAAAACAGAAACGAAACGTCGGGAAGTGTTAACGAACCGAGATAAATGTCGCCGAAAGAGCCGCTGCCAATTTTTCTGCCAAGTCGGAACTTATTGCCGACCCTCAACTCCATGCCTGAAATGACTTTTTCGGTTTTCAAGTTGACAAAAGATCAAATATTATTTTCAGCAAGTGGGGACGGGACCTAAATAAGCCTGAAAATAGCTAAAGGATTGCATCATTTATGGGTACAACAGTCTGAAAACAACAGGAAGCAGCCATTTTTCATCAAAAATTCAGCAAGAAATTGAGTATTTGACAAAAAAATAAAGTTCATCATTTGTAAACGAAAACAATGTTTTATTGTCTGATGCTGTCGCTGGCGTGCATACTGATATGAGTATAGAGAGATAGCAGCGTGAGCGTAAACAACAATAGAAGAAATTAAAAGAAGTAGCCATTGCTTGCTGCTACGTCACAGAGCCCACAAAAGTACTTCCTCCGCCATTACATCGAACCACTCGAAATTGCTTTTTTGCAGAAACTCATGAAACAGGTGATAATACAGCTCAACGCGAAAAGTTGACAAAACTCACAGTTAGCATTATCATTCATTTACTATCTGAGAATCCAACCCAGGAAAACGTTTAAAGTTGGGTTGAAAGTTTCAAACCAAGAACCTTTCACAACAACAATCGAACGATGTTGACTTTGATGACCAAACGGCAACTTGGCCGGCGACACAAGTCGGGGGGTGGGTTCTACATAGAAAAAATATTTTCAATCAAACATAGCGATGCTGCGACAAATTTTCTTGTGTCAACAGTGAAGTTTATCAAAAACGAGTCAATAAAATTATTTTTTAACCTAAAAACACGATAAGAAAACAGACATATGACTGACAGACAAAAACTAGGCTCGTAAAAACACGGAAATGTTTCAATCGACCGGTTTTTATGCGTACCGGTGAATAAACCACCACTTTTAATGACCCGAAAGCTACTTTTTTGAAAATATACAACATTTTAACGCCTAAAAAGCTGGAATAAAAGAATTTTAATGAGAAGACCAAACAAACAACCCTGATTTGCAAGATGACTCAGAATAACTAACAGTAAAAAGTAAAACAATAACGACTTCAAGTGTGATCATCCACATTTATAATGAACCTCAGATGTGGTTGTTCATAAAAACAAAAAACTATACTGTACCTGAAAAGCAAACAAAAAACAATGAAAAACAAGACAGACCAATACACGCTGAACCGATGAATCAGCTATTCATCAGGACAGAACTTGATTCGTTCTCGGGTTCCACACACTGAAACCGGCGCACGTTTGAAACGTACTAATAATGACGCTTTGAATCCAATATGTTTACTGTGTTTTCGCGTTTTTTTTTGAATTAGCAGTTGAGCAATTTTAATAGTTCAATCTTGATCGATGAATCATGTGTTCAATTAACAAGATCTAATCAAATGACTCGAGCTGAGCGCTTCATTATTACATCACTGATGCTATTTTTTGCTAATAGTAACAAACTGACCACGGTATGTCCCACCATCGAATGAGCGCTCAAGAAAAACTGGAACAATTGTAAGAATGTTTTCATGGCCAAAGTGAAAACTTAGTGAAAAGTGAAACCAGCACGACATACAACGGATAAAAACGAAGTGGGGAAACTTAGCAAACGGATTTCAAGTTATTTCGCAAACGAAATTGCAATCAGAAATACCAGACGAGACAACTAACTTAATGGAACACAAGAAACACACAGTCTAAAACCTAAAAAAATAACATGAAGCCGTGTCTGCCGTGTTTTTGAGGAAAACAAAACAGGAAAGGAGGAAAATAGAAAAACCGACACACACAGTCGCCATCCGTGCAGGATTTTGATAGCCCGTATGAAACGAACAGTCTGCATGGTAAAAAGATACAAAGAACGAAAACGAGACGAAGGCGAAGCGATACCAGACCAGAAGAATGGAAAAATACAACCAGACAGCTCGCTGAGAATAAACGGGTCAGCTTGCAACGAAGCGAAAAAAAACGGAAACGGCACTGTGCTATCGAGTCGAGTGGAACAGTGATGTTGGGAGGGCAAAAGAAAAGCTAAAATGGAAATGGAATATTCAATACGAACTCGGATAAAATGAAAATGACGCCATCGGCAACAAGCAGCGTTATGATATGCGGAATGAGGCGCTTTTCTGAGTTTTTCGGACAACGATGTAAAATTGTGGGGGGGGGGGACAAATTGTACGCATCTATTTTTATCGAGCTGCTGCGTTTGTTGAGCAAAAATTGGTTTTCCAAAAAACAACAATGACGCTGACGAAAACCCAGAGCGAACGAAAATAGCACCGCTGCACGAGCGCCGATTTCAGACACCAAAACCCAATCTTCTTGACGTTCCTGACGAGTCCAAAGGAAAAAACGACCATCAAACGAACGAACGAATCGAGGAGCAAAAAGAGCATCAAGATGCTGAGTGGAGAGCCATGTGTTCAATCGCAGAATAGCGTGCATAACACAGAGTGTCCGTGCAACGTGTGCGTGCGTGCACAGTTTTATCGATGAATATATTCCTGTGCACTACTGCAGGGCAGACCGCGACTGCTGCAAAAACCACTCCACATGATGCGACTCAGACAGACATTACTGGGGGTCCACGCTTCGACAATGTGTGTGGGGGGTACGGGAACGGCATCGGGAAACTGGGGGTTTGCGCATTGCACACTGCACCACTACCAGTCCACTATGCCCGACTGTTGTTGTTGTATATTTTCTATAACAACACAGCGCAACCGAAATGAACGAATATGCGAATATTATGTGCGGAGAGAAACTGAATTCGTGTGCAGAAAATACATTACATGAACATGTGTGTGTGTGTGTGTGCGTACGTGAAAGTGTGCACTGCAGCACCCAGCAGCAGCAGCAAGAAACGTGGCAGAAATTTGCAGCGTGCAAAATCTTGTCGATTTGTGAAATTGGTTTCCTGGATGTGTTTCGGACACGGTTTTGAAGGAAGAATGAATGTAGTGGTGAACCGCCATCAATTTATACACTCAAGCGCAATGGTGAAATTCGTGAAATCATATAAAATTGAACAGCGCCTGTTAATATTGCGCAAAAATTGAGGTTGTTCAACGAAAAAGTCCAAAAGGAAACCGATAAGCATTTTTTATGAGTTGTCTTGTGTGCTAAAAAACAAAAAAAATTGCTGGTTTATAATTTCTTATCGTTTCCAACGGTTCAATTTAACAGATTAAATAAAAAAATTTGGTAAACCGCCACACCAACATCCTATTCCGAAACAAATTCCACGAAAAAATAATTCTGCAGAACACACATAAAAATACAACAACACGAACAACAGTCGAGTAGTGGAGTAGCAGCATATGCACGCACGTAGATAGATAGAATGGGATGGTAGAGAGCGTTAGTTTCAATACACGATACGAAAATTTCATTGAAACAACCAACGAACGTTCAATTTATACACAGTGGGCCCACAGAAGTGAGACAGGAGACGGAGAACGAGATGAGACATACTGAACTACCAGAATACTAACAGCGCAGCGCAACAACAACACTGCGCGCGAATATAATTCGTCCGAAACAACAACAACAACAACAACAACAACAACAACAACAACAACAACAACAACAACAACAACAACAGCGAACACAACAACGTTCGCGTCGTCTTCGTATTTATTCCTCGGATCAGCGCAGTTGTGTGGTTTTATTCTACACAGATAGCACCACCCTGCAAACACCGCAGACAATTATTTCAATATATGTGCTCGGTTGCTGTCTGAAACAATGCTGATTGTTCGATTCCAATCGCCCGGTGGTATTTTCTGAGATTTGCTCAGGTATTATCACTAAACAAAGTCCAATAACACGTTTTTCTGTCACATTTTTGTCATTAATTGAATTGCAACACACACATGCACAATGCTGATTTTACAGCTAACTAACAGATGCGCTAACGTCTCACGTCGAGGTCGTCGGAGCAAACATCCTAGCAATACGAGTACTAGTAACTTTGGAGAGCAAAATAGCAATGACATATGATAATGATTATTGATTGAAAGAAAAATGAGTGATGTTTTTCCTCAACGATGTATGCCTGATACAGCGAACACGTGATGGAGACGGCATCGCTCAGAAAAATGAACGTGCCGAGTTTTTTTTTCAAAAGTTCTTACCAACCAATGAAATGATAATGGGAATGAAATATAAAAAAACCATCTTCGCCTCACTCAGGCCTGTTTTTTTTCTACTGAACTGAAACATACCAAAAAGAGCAGTTCGGAAACAAATTGACAGAAAAGAAGCGAAATAAGAACTACCATCGTCGCACAGCATGCCATGCCACTACCATGCTGTGCTACAGCGCAGACTGAACGAAATGAACACGTTGTAATGAAAAGATGCAGCCCAGTAGACGCAGACAGAAAGCAACCATATTCGTTTGGAGCATTTCGCTCGAAATTGATACAGATTCAAGCCCACAACTGAAAGCAAGAAGAAATTGCCTAAAATCGTAATTCAGTTTTCTCTTGCGATTTCTTCACTTTTCGGCCGCACTGGTTAGGAACTAAAGAGAGAACATGTTAGCCGCGAGCTAGCGCGATGCTTTCTGCGTCGACATAACTGACTCATTTCATTTTGTCTGTCTGCGTTGTGGGTTTTATTCGCTAACGTATCCTCATTTGCATGTGTGGCTGTCTGGCTTTGGACTCATTATTTCAGGCGACTCCGACTAAACAAGACTAGCGAGCTGGCTAATAAGCAGTAAGCAAAACACCATGCTTTCGCTTGTTTTGTGGTCGATAGCAGCCCGCGGTAATTTTTCGTCTTCCCGACTGTTCGGATGTGCAGGACAGACTGAACGGTTAAAAATAGTGATGTTTCATCACGTAGTTTATGTGATCGTGTGAACCCGCAAAGTTATTGTTCTTGATGTTTCTGATGCCTGGGCGCTAAGAGAATATGGAGCGATATTCTCATCCAGCGTGAAAAATGTTGCGATCATGAATTTAAGCCACATAGACAAAAATCAAAACCCGGAAGTAAATCAACTAAAATGCGACAAAACACAAAATTACGCTGCAGAAATACAGAGAATCGTCATTGCATAGCAAAAAAATTGGACAGACAGACACGATGTCGAACTGTTTAGCAAAAAGTTGGACCGACTGACCGACACACTTTGGACTTTCCACAACATCCGTCTCCTGTAAAGTCATCTTCTGAGTTGCTTGTCGGAGAAGCACAGCGGGGCAAAAAATGAACACGGTTCTCCAAAGAGAGAACAATAACTGGTTCCTCGGTTTTGATAGAACGAAAACTGACAAATTCATCAATCTGTTGTCAGGCACAAACGATCACAGCATCAAGAGGCGTAAGCAAATAAGGTAACGGACGAGCGAGATTAGAATTATCTAAAAATGCGGGAGACGCATATAAAAGGAGGAATATGGCCTTGTGTAAGCAGTGAAAGACTTGGCTCGACAACCTTTTCAAGTCTCTGATGTGGTACACACGGATACAAGTACATAAGAGTCATATTTTTGCGCCGCGTTTGTTGTTTACAAGCTTGTTGAAAAGCGTAAAAATTTTGAAGTTATCTAGATATTTTTCAATTGTCCTCTTCAGTTTAGTCTAAAATCACATCATGTGCGAAATTCTGAACAGCATGGCCGAATAAATGAGGCAGTCCGTCAAGGCGGGATTAGTCGCTGACTAGGAGTTGTCTTTTTCAAAAATGCCAACATAATTTCCAATCATGTGTGCAAGGGAGAAAGAATGAACAGAATAATACGGATAATCCATTAGCTTAAAAAACGCGTCAAATTTGGCATACAATTTGGTTTCTGAACTTCTTTTTCTTTTATTCAAAATTCGCGCGCTCCTTGCACCCTGAAAAAAGCTGCCATGTTTAATCGGCTATACTGTAAATTCTGTGCAAAAAACAGAAACATCAGAGATTGCAAAACATTGCTGCATGTAGCTTTATCGTTGTTGCTAACGTACGCACCGCTGTGCATACAGCAGCACCAGTGCAAAAAGTGTTGTCTTCCGTTGATTTTCACCCTTTTTACCAAACTCTTGTGCCAGGATAAACCGGTGAGTCATTGCCACAGAAGGAGACCTTGCGTTCCCAATGCCTCTGCGATACACTTTGTGCAAACCAGTGTCAGCGATCTAAAGTCTGATCGTTATTTTAGTGGTTTTAGAGGTCGCTAAATGCTAGAAAAAGGCAAATGTGAAAGTTTCATTTGTCTACAATGTACGAGGGTTGCCACTTGCAACCTAAATAAAAAATAAACGGCGCAAAAATATGACTCTTATGTACTTGTATCCGTGTGTACCACATCAGAGACTTGAAAAGGTTGTCGAGCCAAGTCTTTCACTGCTTACACAAGGCCATATTCCTCCTTTTATATGCGTCTCCCGCATTTTTAGATAATATTCTGACTTTTACATAAGCCCCGAAGGTCGGACCAAAATCACAATACGTTGGGCACACAACTCAGGTTTTTCATTTTTCGTTTTTAGGCCAATTTCGTCTATGCTATTTCTACGGCCGATTCGCCCAAAATCGTCACGATTCAGTACCTAGAAATTGCTCACATAAGAAAACTGACCCAAAAGCCGTGATCGGCGCAATGAATTACCATAGAAAACACCGACTTCTTGTTTTTCATTTCTGGACCGGTTTCACTAAATTCCACGGCCGATTCGCCCGAAATCGTCACGATTCTGTATCTAGAGTTGCTCACATGAAAAAACTATCACAAAATCCGTGATCAGTGTATTTAATTACCATGGAAAACACCGTTTTTTGTTTTTCATTTCTGGACCAATTTCGCCAATTTCCACGGCTGAAGTGTGCTCCCCTGGTGTAATGGTTTGTTCGCACTAAGGACGTTGACCTCCACGCTCCGAGTCCCCGGCCTCGAGCGCCGATGTGGCGATCTGCACGCTCGGATCTACTGTCGTCGAGACTGAGTTAAAGGAAATTGGCAAGTTAATTAATTAGGGTTCTGTTGCAATATGCGTGAGTGCGTTGTGTTTGTGTTGCTCAACTTCAATCCGCAATTCTTTCTCTTTTCTCGTTTATTCGACGTTGGCCAACTCTTTTCCAAAACAGTTATTCGATTAGTTCAGAAGAGAGGATAAAACCAGCACGGCAAAGTAAAACAACAGAGTGGCCCAGATAACAACGAAAACAACGCCTTTATACGCAACGATAACCAATGAAAAGAAAGTAGTTGACCCAATGCCAAGAAAGTAGCTTAGGCATTCACACGCACTCGACCATGCGCCACATCAGCAGCACAGACTACGGTAGCACGGGTAGGAGTGAGGTTATAATAGGACATTACAGTATCCCCCTCCTATTCGGAGTGCCCTCACGACGACCTGTGCCCCCCGACACCATGCGGCAGTAGTATAGTTTAACTACCAGATTGTCTTATTTTTTGAAAACCAGAATTTGAAAGTCGCCGAACTCGATGGTGCCTTTTTTTGGTGGTACCCCACCTCGGTGGTGGTCGAACTCGGTGGTGCTTTTTTTTGGTGGCAACCCACCTCGGTGGCTCGGTGGTAGCGTTTTTAAAAAAGTCTTAATGTTGTCGATGAGAAAGTCAAAAATAGGGGTCAGTCAGCAGTTATTTATTTGGTTTCACAACACCATAAACAGCGAATTATTCAAACTCATCCATAAGTTGCATCATCAGCTTCACTTGATTAATCACAAATGAATTCAAGCGAAGATTATACGGATCGAAATAAGACAAGAATTTGCAAGTTGTTTCATGTTCTTCTGCGCTTGATTTTTCTTTTGATGCATACTTAGAAAATTCCGCCCAAAACATGGTATACGGAATGCTGTACAACAGTGCCGCAACATCGGCATGCCCATGTTCGTAAGAGTTGGCGTCTGGTGCGCGAAGCAGGCATTCATGCGTTTTCACTGAACGCTCGTTAAACAAGCACCTGAAATATGTACCCATATGAGAAATGAGATTTTCTTGAAAAACTAAAAAATCAACATAAACCACACCCCAGACAAAAAGTTATATATGCATTTTGAACAGTAGGGTGCGGAATTTCTGGGTTAAATTTTGCAATGGTGTACAGCGCATGAACGACTGCATGAATCTGCGCCTCGAACTCGTGCAGGATCTGGAATTTTAGAATGGATTCATGATTGACGGTGTGATAAAACGCAATTAATAATTAATATTAATATTATAAACTATTAACCTCAGAGTCTGGAGCACAATCAGGTGCATTTGCAACTGCTCCAGCCCAGTCCGCTGCTAGCCAACAACCACAGTCATGTTTCAAATGTCGAGACAAATCAAAATCAGTTTCGACGTCAATTTGCTGCGAACAGTCCATTCCAATCGAATGCTACAGGATTACACCGAACAAAATTGTTGAATGATACAAATGAGAACACAGACAATGGTTGGAGGAACAGTTATGAGTAAAATAAAAAGTTTAAACAACAAGTGATATGTGTCAAGTGACATGTCGTGTATGTTTTTAATTTATGTAACATCGGCTGAACTGATATCTGTTACATGTACAGTTGTTATAGAATTACACATACATATGAGTCATGAGATAGTATAACACCTTATGTGATTTGAGTAAAAGCGAGTTAGAAACACAATAGACTCATGCACGGGCATAGTAATTGGGTGCATCCAGTTTTATTGTTAAAACTACATGAACGTAGGGGTGAATGTTCAAGTGACATGTCGTATATGTTTTTAAATGTAACATTGGCTGAACTGATATCTGTTACATATACAGCTGCCATTCATGAGTAGTAGTATAGTTTAACTACCAGATTGTCTTATTTTTTGAAAACCAGAATTTGAAAGTCGCCGAACTCGATGGTGCCTTTTTTTGGTGGTACCCCACCTCGGTGGTGGTCGAACTCGGTGGTGCTTTTTTTTTGGTGGCAACCCACCTCGGTGGCTCGGTGGTAGCGTTTTTAAAAAAGTCTTAATGTTGTCGATGAGAAAGTCAAAAATAGGGGTCAGTCAGCAGTTATTTATTTGGTTTCACAACACCATAAACAGCGAATTATTCAAACTCATCCATAAGTTGCATCATCAACTTCACTTGATTAATCACAAATGGATTCAAGCGAAGATTATACGGATCGTAATAAGATAAGAATTTGCAAGTTGTTTCATGTTCTTCTGCGCTTGATTTTTCTTTTGATGCATACTTAGAAAATTCCGCCCAAAACATGGTATACGGAATGCTGTACAACAGTGCCGCAACATCGGCATGCCCATGTTCGTAAGAGTTGGCGTCTGGTGCGCGAAGCAGGCATTCATGCGTTTTCACTGAACGCTCGTTAAACAAGCACCTGAAATATGTACCCATATGAGAAATGAGATTTTCTTGAAAAACTAAAAAATCAACATAAACCACACCCCAGACAAAAAGTTATATATGCATTTTGAACAGTAGGGTGCGGAATTTCTGGGTTAAATTTTGCAATGGTGTACAGCGCATGAACGACTGCATGAATCTGCGCCTCGAACTCGTGCAGGATCTGGAATTTTAGAATGGATTCATGATTGACGGTGTGATAAAACGCAATTAATAATTAATATTAATATTATAAACTATTAACCTCAGAGTCTGGAGCACAATCAGGTGCATTTGCAACTGCTCCAGCCCAGTCCGCTGCTAGCCAACAACCACAGTCATGTTTCAAATGTCGAGACAAATCAAAATCAGTTTCGACGTCAATTTGCTGCGAACAGTCCATTCCAATCGAATGCTACAGGATTACACCGAACAAAATTGTTGAATGATACAAATGAGAACACAGACAATGGTTGGAGGAACAGTTATGAGTAAAATAAAAAGTTTAAACAACAAGTGATATGTGTCAAGTGACATGTCGTGTATGTTTTTAATTTATGTAACATCGGCTGAACTGATATCTGTTACATGTACAGTTGTTATAGAATTACACATACATATGAGTCATGAGATAGTATAACACCTTATGTGATTTGAGTAAAAGCGAGTTAGAAACACAATAGACTCATGCACGGGCATAGTAATTGGGTGCATCCAGTTTTATTGTTAAAACTACATGAACGTAGGGGTGAATGTTCAAGTGACATGTCGTATATGTTTTTAAATGTAACATTGGCTGAACTGATATCTGTTACATATACAGCTGCCATTCATGAAGTTACTCCCCCCCCCATTTGTTGTGGAGTTACACATACATATGAGTCATGAGATAGTATAACACCTTATGTGATTTGATTAAAAGCGAGCTAGAAACACAATAGACTCGTGCATGGGCATAGTAATGGGTGCATCCAGTTGTATTGTTAAAACTACATGAACGTAAGGAATGAATGTTCAAGTGAAGTGTATATATTTTTAAAGCGAGTTAGAAACACAATAGACTCGTGCATGGGCATAGTAATGGGTGCATCCAGTTGTATTGTTAAAACTACATGAACGTAAGGAATGAATGTTCAAGTGAAGTGTATATATTTTTAAAGCGAGTTAGAAACACAATAGACTCATGCATGGGGGCATAGTAATTGGGTGCACCCAGTTTTATTGTTAAAACTACATGAACGTAGGGGTGAATGTTCAAGTGACATGTCGTATATGTTTTTAAATTTATGTAACATTGGCTGAACTGATATCTGTTGCATGTACAGCTGTCATTCATCAAGTTACTCCCCCAGTTGTTATGGAATTACACATACATATGAGTCATGAGATAATATAACACCTTATATGACCTGGTTGAAAGCGAGCTAGAAACACAATAGACTCGTGCATGGGCATAGTAATGGGGTGCATCCAGTTGTATTGTTAAAACTACATGAACGTAAGGAATGAATGTTCAAGTGAAGTGTATATATTTTGAAAGCGAGTTAGAAACACAATAGACTCATGCATGGGGGCATAGTAATTGGGTGCACCCAGTTTTAACCCAGTTTTATTGTTAAAACTACATGAACGTAGGGGTGAATGTTCAAGTGACATGTCGTATATGTTTTTAAATTTATGTAACATTCGCTGAACTGATATCTGTTGCATGTACAGCTGTCATTCATCAAGTTACTCCCCCAGTTGTTATGGAATTACACATACATATGAGTCATGAGATAATATAACACCTTACATGACCTGGTTGAAAGCGAGCTAGAAACACAATAGACTCGTGCATGGGCATAGTAATTGGGTGCACCCAGTTTTATTGTTAAAACTACATGAACGTAGGGGTGGATGTTCAAGTGACATGTCGTATATATTTTTAAATTTATGTAACATAGGCTGAACTGATATCTGTTACATGTACAACTCTCATTCATCAAGTTACTTTCCGTTGTTATAAAATTACACATACATATGAGTTGTGAGATGACATAGCATATTATCTGTCCTGATTGAAGGCGAACTAGAAACATAATAGACTCGAGTGACATGCTGTGTATGTTTTTAAACTCATGTAACGTCGCCTGCACTGACCTCTGTCCATTTTTGATTTATGCAGATTACAAGTGTGTCAAGTGACGTGACCGTTGTTTACAGCAAACAGAGCGCATCTTGTATTATTAAAAATACTGTATAAATAGAAAACCAAACTTTAGATTTTAATCTGATTTCAACGATTCATAATCTGCAATCTCGCGCGTTTAGTCTGAATACGTCCATTCTTCTTTGAGTTAGGAAAAAGCCAGTTTTTTAAAATGGAACGTGCGCAAGCGAAAAAAATTAAAAAGAGCGTCATTCAACCGAACGTCCTTGACAATGAAATGGTGGATCAGCAGCAAGCTCCGAAACATCAGCTGTTCGAAGAGTTCAACGAAGTTGCTGAAGATGAAATACGTCGCGAAATACATTTTAAAAACGCTATGGAATCAAAGCGACTGATGGACGCTCAACAGTACACGTTAAGCAAGCCGATTTTTCTTGACAACAACATGGCTGTTCGCTGGTATTATACTTTTTGGTTTCGAACCTCATTGCGTTTTGCAACAATTCAAATTTTGGTGCAATCGCTTTGAGGATTCGAGGTTTTTTTTGCATAACTGTGGGGTTTTCCCAGGGCATCAATTCTTTGTGAGTGCAAACTTTTTGAAATAGCTATAACTTATGATTAATGTGCTGAATTAAATGTGCATTTTTCAGGACTTTTTCACAAAAGCCAACCATCCTTCGCATTGGACGGTTCACACCTGTCAATCGCAATGGAAAGATAGAATACAAAGCTGACATGAGGCCCAAGTAAAAACTGAGTGTTTTTTAATTTATCTCACAATAAATTAATGATATGTCAATTTTTATAATACATATTTTCAGGGCACCATCAGTATCACTTTCGGTGTCCCAATACCACGCACTAACATCGAAAATTAGAGAAATAAATGATGCGTTCACGTGTGCAATGCAGGAAGAAAAAGAGAGACGTGAACGTGTTGACGCAGAACGTGAAGTGGCAAAACAGCAACAGCAGCAAAAAGCTGCCATGAATCAAAAAAATTTTAGCAAAAAATTTTAAAAACTGATATCATGTTGTTTTTTTACGTCACTTTTATGCACCACCAAAAACAGAATTAACATCGTGTGTATATAGTTGCACTTCATTATAATTGCTATGACTGTTCATATATATATATATTCTGTGCCGCTCTGCGATTGCACGTTCTCTGTGCCTGCGTGCGCTTTTTACTTTTTTTTGATTATGCACCCAAATTTTTAAAATGATAAAAATAAATAAATAAAATTCAGGTACGATGACCGATTCAGAGCATAATGACAGCAGCTGCGATAAGATGGAGCAAGACGATGATTGCCACCGGCAAATAAATAATGATTCAAATATTGAAGAACCGGGCAGAACACAACCACACAACCACATTCGTGACGATTTACAAACACAGAACTGGACAGTAGCGACGAGTCAATTGCCCTTAACGAGTACAAGTCGAGTACTTGAGACACCTGCAACAAAGAAGAAAGCTGGTTCAATTTGTTCGGGCGGTGCGACAGACTTAAACTACAGTCGTAAACGATTGTGGAGTTGGGGTGAAGAGGATGAGTGCAGTCAGCCAACGAATAAAAAAACAGCCCAAGATTCAACGTCAGCTGCACAGACATCTACTGTACGAGGTGCGTCATCAGACGATCAAAGCTTGAATGAGCAACAGTTTTTGGCTTTTTGGATAAAAATAAAAAAAAAGATTTTCTCTGAATATAAGTGGATGTTTAAAAACAGCGTGTGTATATAGTTGCACTTCATTATAATTTCTATGACTGTTCATACATATATATTGTACCGCTCTGCGATTGCGCGTTCTCTGTGCATGCGTGCGCTTTTTACTTTTTTGATTATGCACCAAAATTTTTAAAATGATAAAAATAAATAAATAAAATTCAGGTACGATGACCGATTCAGAGCATAATGACAGCAGCTGCGATGAGATGGAGCCAGACGATGATTGCCACCGGCAAATAAATAATGATCCGAATATTGAAGAACCGCACCGAGCACATCCACACAGCTACATTCGTGATGATTTACAAACACAAAACTGGGCAGTAACGACGAGTCAATTACCCTTAACGAGTACAAGTCGACTACTTGAGACACCTGCAACAAAGGAAAAAACTGGTTCAATTTGTTCGAGCGATCCGGCAGACTCAAAGTGCAGTCGTAAACGATTGTGGAGTCGGGCTGAAGAGGATGAGTGCAGTCAACCAGCGAATAAAAAAACAGCCCAAGATTCAACGTCAGCTGCACAGACATCTACTGTACGAGGTGCGTCATCAGACGATCAAAGCTTGAATGAACAACAGTTTTTGGCTTTTTTGGATAAAAATGAAAAAATTTTCTCTGAATATGAATGGATGTCTAAAAACAAAAAGCTTTTGGTTTGGAATTTTCCAGTAGTGTTTACAAATGTCACACCTGAGCTTATCACTGACATGGTAGAAAAAGTTTTAAATAAGTACGGATACAGAGTAATTAGATACTCAATTAGAATGGGTTGTTTAATTAAACAGCCAGATGGAAGAATTTATTATTTATGGCCATCAACAAACACCACAATAGATCCTGAAATTTACTTTTACCCAGTTAATGCTCGACTGATGCCTGAATGTCGCTCTATTTTAAAAACTAGCATTGGTGACTTTCGTGAGCAGGACTTCCTTGTTGATTTGCATGAGCGAATTGGTCAATCATCCAAACGAACATATGCAATATTATGTAACGTTGAAATTTATTGCATTTTGAGTAAGTGACTAGTGAATACACATCTAATGCTTCTAAGCACTTCTGCACACCCAAAAACAGAATTCTAACGTGTGTACATAATGCACTGTTGTTATAATCTATTGTTCTTATTTTGAGGAAATATCATCAAAACATTTACGCGTGAGCTCCGTAATAGAAGAAAAAATCACACCATTTTATCGCTGTTCTGTGCATTATATTATTCCGCTGTGCCGAATAAACAATTGCTTCCGAACGTCGAGAGTGGCATTAAGCAATGTCCCCACCCCACCCACCCCTCCCCTTCCCCTCACCTTTCCCCCCCCCCGAAGATTTACTGACACCCGACATCACCCATGCCACCAACGGCTGTGACCCGCCAACACCAACCACCACATTATAAAAACGCCAACACACCCCCACGAGAATGACCGTTAAGGAAAGAGAGCTGTACTAACTCATTCCACCAACAAACAAACCAAGATAAAACAACTCAGCCAGCGAAGCACACAGAACCTGTCCGTGTAATTAAGTTCTGTGCCAGCGCTGATCGCGTCTCCCAACAAGAACCACACACCACACAACACGCAGATCGAAGAAAAAGCACAGCACCTCACAAAAGTGGTCAGTACTCCAACCATTTCGAATGCAACTGGTCCGTGGCAACCTAGACGAACAGTTTGGGATCGAATTAGAGCATGTGGAATTGATATAACAAAAGCAACAGAACAAAAGTGTATGCGACATCGACTGGCTTGCATTGACAGCGAATCATACTTACAGAAATTAGATGATGAAGAAATGAATCGAATGAATACAGACAGAATAACTTTTCGGGAAATTCATAAAATGTGTTTTTTGGTGGTGAGCGACAACGTCCGTGACTACAGTGTCAATGATAATCCTTGCGTTGATTTTATTCTACCCTAAACATTCAGACGATTTCAGCTGGATGCGTGACTGCTTAGAATTATTGTTGAAATTAAGCGACGAAGCGAAAAATAAGTATTTGACCGATATGAAATGGCTTTTTGATTTGTTGCGTGAAAGACAACAATTGGCAGCATTCAACAACAACCCAGGTTGGCTGGCAAGACTGAAGAAGGCGGAAGAATCCCTGCTAAGCTA
>JASANC010005731.1:0-40048 GCA_030248135.1 Theristus sp. LFF4_11 | reverse complement strand
CCACGACCGATTCGGCCGAAATCGTCACGATTCAGTATCTAGAGTTGCTCACATAAGAAAACGAACCTAAAATTTGTGATCAGCGCATTGAATTACCCCCAACTACACCATTTTCCCATCTTTTGTTTTTGGACCGATTTCGCCAATTTCCACGGCCGCTTCGCCCGAAATCGTCATGATTCAGTATTTAGAGTTGCTCACATAAGAAAACTAACCCAAAATCCGTGATCAGAGCATTGAATTACCCCGGACTACACCAGTTTCTCATTTTTTGTTTTTGGACCGATTTCGCCAATTTCCACGGCCGATTCGCCCGAAATCGTCACGATTCAGTATCTAGAGTTGCTCACATAAGAAAACTAATCCAAAATTCGTGATCAGCGCATTATATTACCCCCAACTACACCAGTTTCTCATTTTTTGTTTTTGGAACGATTTCGCCAATTTTCACGGCGATTCGTCCGAAATCGTCACGATTTTAGTTATTTAACTGCTATTCCTTTATTTTTTTTTAACTAAAGGTCAAATTCAAACTCTCCGCTGTTGGTTACCCCGGAAACTTTGTGATTTGTCAAATAACGGTTTGTTTCATGCGCAGAAGTCGCAAATACACGTCAAAATACGCGTTTTTTCGTTATTTTGTGCAAAAAGGCTAAATTTTAAACTTTTTGGAGCGTCGTAAAAGAAAATGAGTGCGAAATTTGAAAAATTTGGCAAATTTTACCTTAGGAAATGTTTTTATCATAACAGTCAGAATTTTCTTTGTATCACTGAAACTGCGTACACATTTTATGACATGACCGAAAAAAAGGGGTATAGAAGAATAAGAAACAGCGAATTCAGAATCGATGTTTTGCGCACACAGCGTGTATAGAAGATCGCCACGAAAAAATTTCTAGTGTACACAGCATACCTATGGATTACCTACCTGTGTGCAGGAGAAAAATTTCTCAGCTCCTTTTTTGCTCACAATGCGAGGCACAGAAAGTTTGGAATTTACGCGCGAGCGACAGACGGGCCATATTATGTCTCATCCGCTGTCCGCTGCGCTGCGCTTCGCTCGCGAATGGACATGATTACAAGACCTTTTAATTTGTCAACATAAAAACATTTCAGCACAAAACAAGAAAACGTTTCGGCAAAAATTTGGTCCGATTAAAAAAACAATTTTGTTTCTCAAGCTCAGCTTGAGCTCATAATTGAGTTGAGCTGATTTGAGAAACGTTTGCTTGTCACGCATGAAAACTTTGCTGTATGTCCTAAATTTGAAACAGCGTTCAAGTACAACCAATGTCCCCGCGCAACCTGCCCAGGCGCTGCCTTGATGTTTTGTGGGACAGCATTTACTTACTGCTGGGTTGTATAGCTCGATTGGTTTACAGAGATTCACTAATCTGTATAATTCGCGCTTTGTTTTACGAGCAAGCCAAGCAGGGGTTGGCCTACATGTTTAAACGGCTGCTGCAAGACATTTGCGTTAAAAGACATTTACCTAGAAACTAACTGCGTGTTTAACGGTTAAAATAAACTACAATTCTCCGAATATGTTCTAAACCTAATCCTAAGCAAAGCCTGAACCTAATCCTAATTCTAAGTTCAGCCCTAAGCCTAAGCCAAGCCTTTTTAGAAGTGCGGTGCATGAGCAAATAGTGCACGTGACCGCTCCAGGGAAGGGAATCCATTCCATAATCCTAATCCTGTTTAAACATGTAACATTAGGCCAAGGAGGTCACGCGCATAGTGGTTGTACTCAAGGCGTTTGATGTTTCACGTTCAAAGGCGTGGCGCAAAAAGTCAGCAACGATGTTTGTTTCTCAATCTCAACAATGACATCAGAAGCTGAAACAAACTGAAACTGGTGCGGCGAAAAACGAGTAAAATAAATTAAAAAAAGCAAAAATTCTGAGAAAAAATGAGTGGCGTCGCGGGAAACAGTGGAAAACCGCTCTTGGTTTCTGAAGACGTCTACGGCGGTCTGTTGCTCGACTCCGGATCACAGCAAAACAAAAATTTAACGGGCGAAGAAGTTTGCGAGCTACTCCCGAAATACATTTCAAAGTGGAGAACAGCAGGGGCACGCAGTGTCTGGGCGAAAATCGAACGATCAAACTCCGACTGGATTCCGGTGTTCGTCGCGAATTCATTCGAGTTTCATCACGCCAAGTCGGACTATTTGATGATGACGCTTTGGTTGGACTCGGGTTTGACTGGAATTGTTTTATTTATTCATTTTTTTGAGAGAACAGTTTTCGATTTCCAATTCCACGACAGACAGAGCAGTGCGGTTTGATTTTTTTGTGAATTTCCACGCTTCTAAAAAAGTGTAATTCGTTCCGTGCGTTCGCAGACAGCGCCAGCACTCTGCCGCGCTATCCGTGCACGACGATTGGTGTGGCCGGCGTCGTCGTTAGTGCCGACGAGAAGATTCTGCTTATGAAGGAGCGTACTGGACCGTATCGCGGCTGGAAATTCCCGGGCGGTCTTGGTGATCCAGGTCAGCTGAAATATGTTTTCTTTTTGTTTCAGAGTCAGAACAACGCAATAACAACAAACATTTGTTTAGGCGAAGATCTGTTCGACACCGCTGTTCGCGAGGTGCACGAAGAAACTGGTGTCTACGCTTGCCCGTTGTATTTGTTGACATTTCGCCACTCGCCGCAGGCGTACAAATGGTCTTGCGACGACCTCTACTTTTTAGGTGATTCGGGAGTTTGTTGCCGGAAAGTTTTTTGTGATTTTTTGTTCTACGCGACACTAACTGAAATGGCTCGTCTTCTGTTTGTTTTATTTATTTAGCTACAGTCGAACTCTTAAATCAATCAGGTGTGAATAGGCATATATCTTAATTCAATCAATAAGGCAATCAGCTGATTGGTTGGTGATCACGCGTTGCATGCTTTTTGGGCACGACACTCCGCCTCCACAGCTACTATCTTTTCTTTAAGACCTGCGACTCAGTGCGGTTGTAGAAGTGGAAAAGAAACCAATTTCAATCTTTTTGTGGTAATTCAAAATAGTCTAAGTGATCCGGCCTCGTTTAGGAGACTTAGTTAACTTTATCAATTTTGAATTCCCGCGTCATCCATGAAACTGTTTACCCATCTATGCGCGCATTGAGACGCGGGGGCCAAAATAAAAGATTATACACCTGCACAGAATGCATGCATTACATGAACACCAACCAATCAACTGTTTTTGCCTAATAATTGTACGAGAAAACGTAAACTGATTGTATCCGTTCATGTTGCATTGTCAGTGATTGACAATTGTCGGTTGCAAATGTGTTTCGTGAACATGTGATAGATTTTTCCAGCGAAATTGGCCAAAACTGAACTTCTGTTTGTTGTAAAGCTTTTATTTTTTGGTAGCAATGTATCTTGCAATATTCAGTGGTGATGCGACCTACGAACGGCGACGGCACTGCGGCCGCGAACGCGTGCGTCACTGAAAGCGCCGAGGCGGCTGCCTGTCGATGGCACAGTCGCACGGAGATCGAAGCGCTGGTCGAACCGACCGAGTTCACGTCGTTCAATCGAGCCGTGCTTGACACGTTCGCTGAGTCTCGCTGCACCGGCCTCAGAATTGAACGTCGCTCGCATGTGCATCCGCTGCGGAATCGAGTTTACAAGACCTATGCAGTGGTGCTCGCGAAGAACGATGAGAAACGTGCGACGGCGGCTGGGGACAATACGAACTACTGACGTGATTCACTGAGAAGAAAGTTCAACAGACTGTTTCAGCTCCAACTCATCAACAGCGGGCGTCTACGGACCAATTTCAGATTTCAGCGCTCTTTCGTTTCGTGTGCAGCTACATAAGTAGCTCATCAGTCCTGCTGAATTTTTTGTTGACCTTTTTTCTTTGTGTGTTTATCATCAGATCTGCATGAATGCTATGCAGATCAAATACTAGAAAAATAAGCGCCTACTCGCATGAACTTGCCTATTATCAAACGCAGTGTGGTATCTATCTACCGGTTTTTCCGTCAATCATTACTGTACATTTTGCTGTACGAACGTGTCTGTGATCGTCAAGAGAGATGTCATAAACAACTACCTACTTGTTTTTACTCATTTCCATCTTTTTTCTGAAGATGTTTCTCGATGAAAGCAGAGATTGAAACAACGTCGTGCAGTGGTCCAACGCGGCTTGTGTAGCATTCCGTGGGCCCACAGTTTTTGCTATATGGCTGTACGGTTTTGGCTGTAGTTTTGCTTACATTTATATACAGGGTGGGTCAAAAAAAGGTTCTATTTTCAAACTGCTGTCACTGGCTGGTGTTTTAATATTATGAGCTGAAATTTTCAGCACTGATAAAACATGTGATGCCATTTTACTGACAAAATTTTTTTTCCGATATATAATTCCTAGCGCTCACTGTGGCAGATTTTCTAAAAAGCTCGAAAAATCAACAAATTGACTGAAATGAGTGCAAGAAAAAATTAGTATCAAGATGCGTGATTCAATTTTGAAACTGTTGCGAAGGTGACAAATGGGTCTTTTTGGATACCCGGGGTATTGATAGTTCAAATCATGCGCTCAGAGTGGAAAGGTCTTACACTTGAATTGCATTTGAGCAGCTCGAGCGAAATTCTGATGTTTCAGAATGGACTCGAGTCAGCAGTCATGCGACTGCGACAGAAAGAATTGTTCAGTTGACTTTTTGTTTTGTGTGTTGCTCTGTCTGTTAATTTGTTCCTTTTGAAAAGTTTTCTGCGGTTTGAATAAAAACAGTGTTTCAGTTTCAGTTTTCTTCAGTTTCGTCATGGTTAAGTGGACAGCAGAACAACGGGTCTGGTGTGCTATCTGGTGGGAGCAATCTGAAAGTTTTTCTGCAGCGACTAGCCAGTTTCGCGTAAAATTCAATCCAGCCGCTGCCGGACGAGAACCTTGATGATGATTTGGATGTCTATGAGCAATTCGTGAAATTCTTGGTTAAAAATCCGTTTTTTGAAAATTTGGGAATTTTTAAACATTGTGCTGTAAAACTGAATCTACTTGACCAAACTGGATAAAACTTTTGTCAGAAAAATGGCATCACATGTTTTATCAATGCTGAAAATTTCAGCTCATAATATTGAAATACCAGCCAGTGACAGCAGTTTAAAAATGGAACCTTTTTTTGGCCCACCCTGTACTGTATGTTTATATGCTTTTGTTTTATCAACACTGAACGTAAAAGACGGTTTCAAACTTTTAATTTCTTCAGTTTGAAAGTGCATCGTTGAAAACTGTTCAATATTGCATGTCAAGAAATAAACTTCTAATGAACTCCCTGGAGGCTCCACACACGAACACGAAGTCGTCTTCCTGTGTGTGTTTGCGGAACACAAAAGTTGACGCAAAAGATACACAGAATAAGACATTATAGTCGAACCAGTGGAAGCGATGGAACGAAACGATTTCTGATGCTCTGCGGTCTAACGATGTCTAACAATACAGAAAATGTACAAAATGTTAACACCGTTTGCAAATAAGAGTGGGGGGGGGGGGGGCCTAGGAACATTCCGTGATACATGGAAAAGTTTTTAAACCAAGGGTGCAGGGACATTCTACTAATCAAGGCGCTTCAGGTTTACCCCTGAGTACCCCCTGATTATGCCTATAAAGGTTGTTTTTAGGGTGCGGAAGTTGAAAAACCCTCGATTTTTTGCGATTTTTCGCAAAGTGTACCTTTTTAGCCCTACCGTATCTCGTAGTTGCACAGTTTCTGGAACCTCACACAGTATTCACGTGAAAGATCTTGCGGAGTTCTTTAAGGCCCTGTATCAATGAGCCCTTGCAAGGGGGGTCCCTGAGGCGCTACGACGCTAGTTATAATTACTTTTTTTTTAAATTACGCTATTTTTTTAAAACATTTTTTTGAGCTCATAAACACAATTTTTCGATTTTCATTTTTGGTTCTACAGGGGGGTTTTCGGGGTCGCTGAATTTGAATCTGATCTTAGATTTTTGCCCCGGGCATTTTTTTGCCCTAAAATTGGGCAAAAACACATTTTTTTGCGTTTTCCAGTGTTTTTTGGTTTTAATTTTTAATTTTAAGCGCGGATTTTCTTAACAAAGCTGTTTTACAACAGCCTTACAACCGCTGTATCGGAATCAGTTTTGATATTTTGCAACTGACCACATGCCCACCCAAAAAAATGGGTAAAAAATTGATTTTTCTGCTTTTTGCACACGTTTTCGTTTCACAGTAAAAAAATCAAGTTAGAAACAACTTGTAATTTAAATTTTTAGTTCTACATAGAGGGTTTCGGAGTTGCTGAATTCGAATCTGCCCTTAGATTTTTTGTCCAGGGACTTTTTTGCTCTAAAAGTTGGGCAAAAACACATTTTTATGCGTTTTCCAGTGGTTTTTTGTTTTAATTTTTAATTTTAAGTGCGGATTTTTTTAACAAAACTGTTTTATAACAGCCATACAACCGCTGTATCTGAATCTGTTTTGATATTTTGCAACTGACCACTTGTCCACTTAAAAAATGGGTAAAAAGTTGATTTTTTGCTTTTTGCACACGTTTTCGTTTCACAATAAAAAAATCAAATTCAGCGACTCCGAAAACCTCTCTGTAGAATTAAAAATTAAAATTACAAATTGTTTCTAAACTGATTCTTTTACTGTGAAACGAAATAGTGTGCAAAAAGCAAAAAAAATCAACTTTTTATCCATTTTTTGGGTGGGAAAGTGGTCAGTTGCAAAATATCAAAACTGATTCAGATACAGCGGTTGTAAGGCTGTTATGAAACTGTTTTTTAATCAACTCTACACTTAAAACTAAAAATTAAAACAAAAAAACCACTGGAAAACGCAAAAAAATGTGTTTTTGCCCTATTTTTAGAGCAATAAAAATGCCCGGGGCAAAAATCTAAGGTCAGATTCGAATTCAGCAATCTTGAAACCCCCCTGGAGAACTAAAAATTAAAAGTACAAGTTGTTTCTAACTTGATTTTTTCACTGTGAAACGAAAACGTGTGCAAAAAGCAAAAAAATCAACTTTTTACCCATTTTTTAAGTGGACAAGTGGTCAGTTGCAAAATATCAAAACAGATTCAGATACAGCGGCTGTATGGCTGTTATAAAACAGTTTTGTTAAAAAAATCCGCACTTAAAATTAAAAATTAAAACAAAAAACCACTGGAAAACGCATAAAAATGTGTTTTTGCCCAACTTTTAGAGCAAAAAAGTCCCTGGACAAAAATCTAAGGGCAGATTCAAATTCAGTAACCCCGAAACCCTCTATGTAGAACTAAAAATTTAAATTACAAGTTGTTTCTAACTTGATTTTTTACTGTGAAACGAAAACGTGTGCAAAAAGCAGAAAAATCAATTTTTTACCCATTTTTTGGGTGGGCATGTGGTCAGTTGCAAAATATCAAAACTGATTCCGATACAGCGGTTGTAAGGCTGTTGTAAACAGCTTTGTTAAGAAAATCCGCGCTTAAAATTAAAAATTAAAACCAAAAAAACACTGGAAAACGCAAAAAAATGTGTTTTTGCCCAATTTTAGGGCAAAAAAATGCCCGGGGCAAAAATCTAAGATTAGATTCAAATTCAGCGACCCCGAAAATCCCCCTGTAGAACCAAAAATGAAAATCGAAAAATTGTGTTTATGAGCTCAAAAAAATGTTTTAAAAAAATAGCGTAATTTTTTAAAAAAAGTAATTTTAACTAGCGTCGTAGCGCCTCAGGGACCCCCCTTGCAAGGGCTCATTGATACAGGGCCTTAAAGAACTCCGCAAGATCTTTCACGTGAATACTGTGTGAGGTTCCAGAAACTGTGCAACTACGAGATACGGTAGGGCTAAAAAGGTACACTTTGCGAAAAATCGCAAAAAAATCGAGGGTTTTTTAACTTCCGCGCCCAAAAAACGACCTTTATAGGAAAATCAGGGGGTACTCAGGGGGTAAACCTGAAGCGCCTTGATTAGTAGAATGTCCCTGCACCCTTGGTTTGAAAACTTTCCCATGTAGCGCAGACTCTAGTCTAGTCTTTCCCATCTAGTCCCCACTCTTATTTGCAAACGGTGTTAATCTGCTAACATAAGTACATACACACGATTTTAACAAACCAAACGCCTGTTGTTGCTCTTTGCTACTATATGTAGATAATTTAAAATCCTCAATCGCTTGCTGCAGTTGTGACCATTAAGGTGTTTAACTCATACATTTCTAAGCCAATGGGAGTTGAAGGTTCCAAGAAGTCTGAAACTAATCATCTAATGGTTCAAATTTTAAGTCGACGCGTCTGCTTCCATATGCTATATCCAGTATACATATGTCCATTCGTAGTATGTACATATGGTGATTGTGGCTTATTCTTTGTTGGCAATATTTTCGGACTATACATGTAGGTACGCATGATCCGCCCTGTATACTTAAAACATGATTAAAGCCATCATGACTGGAACCCCCACAGTAGACGGATTTTCAGCCGCTCAAACCCCGGATCGGTTCGCTTGTTATTATGTTTGCTGTTGCGCTAATTTCCTCCTTTGCGCCCGCGCTTTTCAAATGGCGGTTTGCTTTTCGGCATCTGGTCATAACAATCATGTAATATTTATGCTGTACATGCGCTGGCAATAACTATGTCGGTGTGTGGTGACCATTGCAGCATGGGGAGCATCTATGCGTTTGAGAGATATATCCGGCCAATATATTTGCAATAAAATTTTATCACTTTCACTTGGCGCAACCGTCTATTGCGCACAAATTTTTGGCTCATTTTATTCGCATGTTTACACATATATGTTCCTTGCATACTGGTATGTACATGTATGTACATGTGCATGCACGTGTGCACTTTTATATACACGTGACGCTCTGATCTTCAATGTTTTTTTTGCTCTGGCTCAAAAGCCAATATAAAAAGCGTTTTTCAAAGAACGTTGCATAATGTGAGTGTTTTTTTGTGTTTCGAGTTTTCATGGGAGTTAGGTTTAGCTTGTTGCTCATTTTGATTACAAGACATTTTAAATTACTTTTTGCGCAAATCCCAAATGACTCGGGCTATTTTGTTATTCATTGTTACTAAGTTTTCTCAATGTGTGAATTCACTTGCTTCAATTTCATGATTCACAGTGAATTTTTTTACTTTCGCACAGTAAACGGTCGATTCGAGGCGAGCTATTTAAAAAAAATCAATATAAATTATCTAAAAATGCGGGAGACGCATATAAAAGGAGGAATATGACCTTGTGTAAGCAGTGAAAGACTTGGCTCGACAACGCTTTTCAAGTCTCTGATGTGGTACACACGGATACAAGTACATAAGAGTTATATTTTTGCGCCGCGTTTGTTGTTTAAAAGCTTGCTGAAAAGCGTAAAAACGTTGAAGTTATTTTTCAATTGTCCTCTTCAGTTTAGTCTAAAATCACACCATGTGCGAAATTCTGTAAATTTTGTGCAAAAACAGAAACATCAGAAATTGCAAAATATTGCTGCATGTAGCTTTATCGTTGTTGTTGTTGTTGTTGTTTTGTTGGGATTTTTAGGCGATGTTTTTAGCCAGGGCTAACCCAGAGAAGCGTACAGAACGCCATTGAGTAGGGAGCCCATCGAGTTTTCTCTGTCATTAAGTGCCTACATACCCCTCGGCGGGGCTCGATCCCCCGAGCGCACAGACTGTAGTCTAACGCACTACCACCAGGCCACGAGGGTGACAATTGTTGTTGTTGCTAACGTACGCACCGCTGTGCATACAGCAGCACCAGTGCAAAAAGTGTTGTCTTCCGTTGATTTTCACCCTTTTTACCAAACTCTTGTGAGAGGATAAACCGGTGAGTCATTGCCACAGAAGGAGACCTTGCGTGTCCCAACGCCTCTGCGATACACTTTGTGCAAACCAGTGTCAGCGATCTAAAGTCTGATCGTTATTTTAGTGGTTTTAGTGGTCGCTAAATGCTAGAAAAAAAACAAATGTGAAAGTGTCATTTGTCTATAATGTACGAGGGTTGCCACTTGCAACCGAAATAAAGAATAAACGGCGCAAAAATATGACTCTTATGTACTTGTATCCGTGTGTACCACATCAGAGACTTGAAAAGCGTTGTCGAGCCAAGTCTTTCACTGCTTACACAAGGTCATATTCCTCCTTTTATATGCGTCTCCCGCATTTTTAGATAATATTCTGACTTTTACATAAGCCGCGAAGGTCGGACCAAAATCACAATACGTTGGTCACACATTCTTCTAAACCCCGGACAACTCAGGTTTTTTCATTTTTCGTTTTTTAGGCCAATTTCGCCCATGCTATTTCCACGGCCGATTCGCCCGAAATCGTCACGATTCGGTATCTAAAGTTGCTCACGTAAGAAAACTAACCCAAAATCTGTTATCAGCGCATTGAATTACCCTTGAAAACACAGTTTTCTTGTTTTTCATTTTTGGACCGATTTCGCCAATTTCCACGGCCGATTCGCCCGAAATCGTACCGATTCAGTACCTAGAATTGCTCACATAATAAAACTAACCCAGAATCCGTGATCAGCGCATTGAATTACCATGGAAAACACCATTTTTTTGTTTTTCATTTCTGGACCAATTTCGCCAATTTCTACGGCCGATTCGCCCGAAATCGTCACGATTCAGTATCTAGAGTTGCTCACATAAAAAAACTAACTCAAAATCCGTGATCAGCGCATTGAATTACCCTGAAAAACAACCTTTTATTGTTTTTCGTTTCTGGACCGTTTTCGCCAATTTCCACGGCCGATTCGCACGAAATCGTCACGATTCAGCATCTAAAGTTGCTCACGTAAAAAAACTAACCCAAAATCCGTGATCAGCGCATTGAATTACCCTGAAACACCATTTTCTTGTTTTTCGTTTCTAGACCGATTTCGCCAATTTCAACGACCGATTTGCTCGAAATCGTCACGATTCAGCATCTAAAGTTGCTCACGTAAGAAAACTAACCCAAAATCCGTGATCAGCGCATTGAATTACCCTGGAAAACACCATTTTCCTGTTTTTCGTTTCTAGACCGTTTTCGCCAATTTCCACGGCCGATTCGCCCGAAATCGTCACGATTCAGCATCTAAAGTTGCTCACGTAAGAAAACTAACCCAAAATCCGTGATCAGCGCATTGAATTACCCTGGAAAACACCCTTTTCTTGTTTTTCGTTTCTAGACCGATTTCGCCCGTTTCCACGGCCGATTCGCCCGAAATCGTCACGATTCAGCATCTAAAGTTGCTCACGTAAGAAAACTAACCCAAAATCCGTGATAAGCGCATTGAAATACCGTGGAAAACACCATTTTCTTGTTTTTAGTTTCTAGACCGATTTCGCTAGTTTCCACGGCCGATTCGCCCGAAATCGTCACGATTCAGTATCTAGAGTTGCTCACATATAAAAAACTAACCCAAAATTCGTGATCAGCGCATTGAATTACCCTCGAAAACACCTTTTTCTTGTTTTTCGTTTCTGGACCGATTTCGCCAATTTCCACGGCCGATTCGCCCGAAATCGTCACGATTCAGCATCAACAGTTGCTCACGTAAGAAAACTAACCCAATATCGGTGATCAGCGCATTGAATTACCCTGGAAAACATTTTTTTCTTGTTTTTCGTTTCTGGACCGATTTCGCCGATTTCCACGGCCGATTCGCCCGACATCGTCACGATTCAGCATCCAGAGTTGCTTGCATAAAAAACTAACCCAAAATTCGTGATCAGCGCATTGAATTACCCTGGAAAACACCCTTTTCTTGTTTTTCGTTTCTGGACCGATTTCGCCAACTTCCACGGCCGATTCGCCCGAAATCGTCACGATTCAGCATCTAGAGTTGCTCACGTAAGAAAACTAACCCGAAATTCGTGATCAGCGCATTGAATTACTCTGGAAAACACCGTTTTCTTGTTTTTCGTTTCTGGACCGATTTCGCCAATTTCGACGGCCGATTCGCCCGAAATCGTCACGATTCGGTATCTAGAGTTGCTCACATAAGAAAACTAACCCAAAATCCGTGATCAGCGCATTGAATTACCCTGGAAAACACCCTTTTCTTGTTTTTCGTTTCTGGACCGATTTCGCCAACTTCCACGGCCGATTCGCCCGAAATCGTCACGATTCGGTATCTAGAGTTGCTCACGTAAGAAAACTAACCCAAAATCCGTGATCAGCGCATTGAATTACCCTGGAAAACAATCTTTTCTTGTTTTTCGTTTCTGGACCGATTTCGCCAATTTCGACGGCCGATTCGCCCGAAATCGTCACGATTCAGCATCTAGAGTTGCTCACGTAAGAAAACTAACCCAAAATCCGTGATCAGCGCATTGAATTACTACGGACTAGACCTTTTTCCTACTATTTTTCGCAGCTCAGACAAAATTTGTAAGAGTGAAAAACTGATACCCAGTCAAAATGCTACGAACTTTCAAAGAATGCACAATTTTGACTCAAAAAAGTGCCCGGGCAAAAAAATTAACTAAATTTTCAAAAAATACGGATGAAATTACCCTAGGAAACATTTTTGTTCAACTGTGAAAGTGTCCCAGCTAAAAATTGAAAGGGCGAACACTTAAAACCAGGTGAAAACCCTCCGAACAATTAAAAATGCCCAATTTTTACCCAAAAACAGGGTCGGGGTAAAAAATTAACCCAATTTTCAAAATCTCCGGGTGGAATTACCCCAGGGAACATTTTTGTTCGACTGTGAAAGTGTCGCAGGCAAAAATTGAAAGGGCGAACACATGTTGATTACATACCTGAAAAAAAAAGGACAAAGGGAAAGAAGTAACACTGTTTTCAGAATAGGTTTTTCGTGTCTACAGCGTATGAAAAGTAGTCGGATAAAAATTTTTTCGCGGCTCCAAGCACAACTTTGGGTGTTCGTTTCGTGTGCACGGAACCAAGTTTGTGGCTTATACTATGCTCGCAGGACGCAGCGAGCAAATTTGAAAAAAGCGCGCGAGGGGATAACGGCTCATATTATGCGTGATGCGCTCTCCGCTCGCTACGCTCGCTCGCGCATCCGCATGATAAAGTGCATCAGTTTTCGTAAATTGTACCAGTATTGTTGTAACTTTTTATCACGCTACTCCTCATTTCAATCCTTGCACTAATTTTTTTTAGTTTTTTTTGTGATAGCGATTTTTTCTGGTTTTCGACTTTTATAGCCTGAGCGTTTTTGTCCATGAATTTGGTGTTTTGTATATTGTGGCATATTTTGTGCTCGTTTGGAACTGTTCAAGAGCCACTTGACCTTTTGCAATATTCCATGATAATCCCGATTGGGATTGGAGCGAGGTGTATTTGGTCTTGATTGATTACTCTCGTTTGCTGAATTGCTGGATTTTGAAAGCATTTTCCATTTTATTCAGCAAGCTTTTTTACAATTTACAAGCTTACGAAACCAAACCCCAAAAAAAACTTACCGTATTACTCAAAAATATCAAAAATAGTTTTCTACTAACATAAATGGTAGAGCTTTTATTGTTCGGCTGAATTAGATTACTTTCGAAAAGCCTCGGTCCTTTAGACTTTTTCGGACTCTTTTCGCAAAAAGTGTGTATTTTTAGTCGAGTGTTGTAAACATATGGAACCCTAAAAATGCATTAAGCCTCGAATGTGTTCCTGTCAAAAAACTCTATATTCAACTCTTATTTTTATGACAGGTGTTAAAAAGTACATTATACGAACAGTCATAAAGTGATTTACACTGATGTTTTTATGCTAGCGTCTGAAAAGCTTCATTCAACTAGAAAATAACCAGGTTACCAGAGGTAAAGAAACGTTGTGTTCAAGTGAGGCGTGGAAGAAACCACGTCATTTTATCGTGTCAGTTTCGATATGTATTGTTTTGATGTTAATAAAACACTATTTTTGAAACCACATTCCCAGCAGCATATTAGATTTTTATGACACTGTAGTCAAACCGGATATGTTCTTGGTTTTAACAGACTAAATCACAGCTGATAACTGGCTACAAAATTTCATCATCAAACTTTTATCAATCATCAAAATTTTTAAAAACTTTTTTAGCAACGCTGATTACCGTATCCATTGCTTTCTTTTTTCAAACAGATAAGCGAGCACCATTCACAATTCAGGATCAGACCCGACGGGAATGTCCAGTTCCTGACGGTGTTGCGCCACTAAAAAATGTCCCGTGTCGTGTCCCGTGCCCTGTCTCTTGTCTTGCCCCTCTTCAGATCCCTCGTGATGTTATGTCGACCTGTCCCAAAATGTTTTTTAATATTTTTTTGTGAAAAAAATCGAATAATGGAAAGAAATACGTGTACGTTAAGTCTTGCATATAAGGTCTTCTAATATAAATATGAAAACCAAAATTTTCTAAAAAAAATGGAATTTTGTCTGACAACCTTACAAGTGGGAGGAAGTCTTACAAAGCGAAGATTAGGAAGTCCGTGCCTAAAACGGAGTGGGATTTCGACCAAGTCAAAATTTGGATTTTTTTGGTTTCTTGCCGTGTGACACTCCTCCAACTTTTTTTGGCAGGGACCTTATAAGTGGGAGAAACCTTATATTCAAGACTTTACGGTGTTTTGTGAAAAAATATCTTTGGGGCAGGACGTGGGACACCACAGCTAATATATTTTCATTTAGCGTGGCACCTCTTTCGACCACCGTAAAGTCTTTTTGGTGCCAGACAAGACGCCACACCCATTGCCGCTGTAGCCCCGTTCCGGTCAGTTGAGCCGCCAGGCACGAAGAGCAGTAACCATTATTAACGTACTTTGTCGATTGTTTGTGGTTCCCATTCAAAAACATTATAACTTTTTATTACATTGCCCTGGCATGTCGTAAAATCGGTTCCAAGCGTTCTGGGCGTTTTTGCATCTTTTATGGCATGTAACGTGGAACATGTGAAAGTGCAATTCTTTCTTGATGTTGAGGGCATTTTTGTTGTTAAAATGACGGAAAGCTTTGTTTCCTGTTTCTTGATTTTCTTTTGTATTTAAAACTTTTGCATTTGATTGTTCGTGTTCGCTTCGATTCTTTGTCTTTTGGCAGCCGGTCAAAGATCATTTCAGTCGCTTTTTCCTTTGAATAAAAATACAGAATTACAGATCAAAGATTAGAAAAATTCGTGAGCAACTGAAATACAAAGCATCCCTTTGGGGTTTGTAGATTTTTGCGCGCCTCAAATGAGAAATACAGTAGTATAAGTAGAATCAACTCTTTATGCCCGGGTCATTGCGTCTGCAATCCTACCGTCCGAATGACACCGTAATCAACCCCTGAGACAATACAAGTTCGTTTCCTTTTGAGTTATTTCAAGTTGACTGAAAGTAATGAAAACATGTAGTGGATTGCTGCATTTGTACAGCCCTTAATGTGGACAGACGGTCCTTTTTGTGACACAACAAAACCACCGACTCATACACAATGTAACGTACCTATATGAATATACTGTACTTACTACATACAGTAACCCTGGCGTTGAGCGTATAACATCGTGTCGAGACTCTGAGTGCAGCTGGGTGGCATGCATTTGGGCGCCAATACATAAACAGCGCATTCACTGTGTACCAGTCATTTTCAGTGGCGAGACAACTCTGATTCCCACGAGATACAGAACCGCGAAAAATAATCTTTTGACAAGACTCTGCATGTGCTTGTCTCAAAGACGTGCATAAGTGTCAGCGTTAATTAGCGTCTAAAAATCGGGCACATAAATGTTGTCGTGCTTGCCGCGCCGCTTGCTAAACCGTGAGCAGCGTGCGATGCATGCTAAATGATTTTGACACCCATAAACATTTTCCATTTCCAACGAAAAATCTATCTTTTTTCGCTCCGCATGCGTGCACCGCAAAAGTATCTGTGCATTTTTAAAAGCTAATATCCAGCGAAAAATGGCAGAGCAATTCGCTTTTAAGTGGATGATTTTATTTCCGTGGCTTTTATTGCGCCAATAACCAGCGGCATATTCAACTCTACTGACTTTATGGTTCAATGCGAACTGAACCGTTATTCATCGATTCGTTACTTACAAATGTAGTTCTACTTATTTAACGGCGTGGATTTTTAAAAATTTGTGAAACAGGAAATTTGAATGTAAGCGTTTTGAAGAACACTGGAAAAATCGTAGCATCCAAATTCGTATTTTTTTATTTTTTATTCAATTTTTGTTGAGAACGCGTAAAATAGTTAAAATGTGCGCACGAACTTTTTAAAAAGATTTTTTCTCATGTTGGTCTCGCTAAGCACTTAACGTTTGGCACGCTTTCGGTGGCGACGGAACAGGAAACAGACGTTTTTATAACGAAAAAATTTCCGGCCAAAAAATGGCTTACAAAGCCATGCTCGATTATGGTTTTCGTTCAGTCAAAGCAAAAAACGCTCCAACCGAATTTATTTCCATGAATTCCTTTTCAATTTTTTATACGGTCATCGTTTTCATTGCGGAAATTTGTTTTCCTATCATTTGCTTGAATTTAATTTTGAAAATTTCAGATTTTTTGGGAAGCTGTTTCGGCACACAACAAAGCGGCACAAATTTATAAAAATGTGCCAATTTATTTTGAAATTCTAGTTTACATTATGTTTTTTTAACTTTAATTTGAGACCAACACAATTGACAGGATGAGTAATCCATTCAGTTTATTTTAGAATTAGTGGGTGCAAAATCACATATAAAAATATAGTGGAATTAGATCGCTGACAATTTTTGATGGCAAAAGTGAAATTCCGTGTTACACAATTTGCCACAAAGCAATACAACACCTTTGCGGTCACAACAGCACAATAAAATGGGAAATGTCATATTTCCGCACATAACAAAATTGTCCTCCAACCATTCCGGTGGTTTTTGCTCGCACATGGTTTGAAACCGTTTGATGTTTTGTCGTTTCCTCGCTTGCTTTACCGTAAACCTGATCGTGCGTGTGCTACATGACAGAGCAAACAAGTTTGGAGTATGACCTATTTTTATAAACGTGTCCCACTGAAATGACGTCATGATTCGTCAAACATGCGCTTGCCGTTCACTGCAAACCAGATTTTCCGTTTAGCCGATTTCCCGTAAAAAATGGTGAATGTCGAATCGGTCACACCAAACTGACATTTTAGTGCCTGTACTTTGACAAACGGGCGTTTTTAAAGCAAATGACGTCATTTTAGTCCGGACACGTTTGAATAAATCCACAATACTAACAAAAAACTCAACAAAATTGTTGATCATCCGTTAGTTACTGAACAAATTTGTCAAGTAACTACTACAACTTTTTTTAAGTCTTCAAATCAAAAGTATTTTTCTTTCTTTGCGTTCAAGATCATGAAAGGTTGAGGCAAGATCGTGACGGGACCAAATCCGCTGGCTGTCGCACGTTCACTCATCATCACGGGTCAAACTCAGAAAACCCTGCGTTCGTTTCTGTGATTTTTGCCGTACATGAGCCATGATTTTACGGTACATACGTTATTTCGGTTGATTCTGAAAACAGATTTCAAACAAAATGCGCAACTATAACAGCAACAAACCGAACGCATTTTTGTAACTGCGAATATACGCCAAATGTAATTTGCGATGAGTCTAAAATGCAATATTTTATTAATGTTTCTCGAACTCCTGTGGTGTGCCATTTTTGTTGTTGTTGAAAATTACTCTTTTACCGTTGCAACGAGAGTGACAACATTGATGGTGATTTTCATTTTAGCCAATAAATTATTGTTGTCTCTGTGTCCGATTTTAACAATTGGGATTGCTTAAAGAGGGCCAGTGCACAATAATGTTCATATCGTACATACATGTACATCTTAACTTTTTTAAGCAAACATTGACTCATCCCATTGCTGCACAATTTTTTGTAAAACATGTTCAAATTTTAAATGAGTCTGTTTTAATTCCATCTTACTAATGCTGAAGCAAGCGATTGTTCTTTTTGAATAGTTCTGCAATGTTTCCATTCCAGTATTCCAGTACGACCGGGGTTTTGGCTCATTAAATATTTTGGAACCAAAGCTCCAAAACAACCCACTCCATAAACAATCCCCGCTCCGCCCCCTTCAAGTTTCTCATATTCATTCCGAACCAACCTTTAACCCTCTGAAGGGTTCTGAAACCAGCATGTGCACAATTGTAAAATGAAATATTTACACGTGCATGAGCCGAACGTCGTTTTAACTGCAGTTTTGGCGTTCTCTCGACGTGTGCGTAGGCTTTTGTGGAACAATTTATTTATGTGCTTGTAGGTAATTTGTTAAACATGATTTATAATATTGTGCTCAAATATATTACTCGTGTCTTGCTTATCGTTGTGTCATGAACTGTCAGGGTGTTTTGTAAACAGTAACTGCGTCCGTTTTTGAACCAAAGAAGTTTATATTCCGTGTTTCTCTTGGGTAGCACTTCGTTGTTGTTTTTTTATTTCTTAGTTAATAGTAAGTACCCGTTGACGTCCCTTTTGACTTTAAAGATGGCGCCTATTGACGAGCGGCGACAAGTGATAAGTTTTTTTAACTTTCTGTTGTTATGCAACATCTCACTTTATGTAACCTGAACCCCCGCCGTTCGTGGTCGGAGAAGCTAACTTATACAGATAAATCTACACACAAATTTATTCGCGCACAATTTCATCCTTCGGAACATATGTGTGTTTGGTTTTTAGTTCCATAAAATCTACGCTTTTCACACCGGTACATGTGTACCCACTATTGAAAAATGTATACGTGTAACTGTGTGAATTTTTGTTTAAAATTAAAACACATATGCAGCAATCTCCGAATGACATATCAGTTTACGATTGATTGTAAAACAGCGCATAGTACACGCATATACGTACATTACATACATAAGTTATGTGTTTTATTTAACAGGTTTAAAAATGCCGACTCTGTAGTAGCGTATAATCCGTTTCTTACCAGGCGCGTGGCTTCGGCGCTCCCTCTTTGTTCAAACTTCATAATCTATTTGTATCTAGTATTTCCAGATTATTGGTTCCTCATGTCTTTTGGAGAGTTCTTGCATATCGCATTGAGGAGACAGAACTTTTTTTTGTTTTTTTTCGCAAACATATTACTATCGAACTCAGAAAAACAACTTATTACAGTTGTGCTATTATTCCTGAACATGCACGTTGGTCGCCCTCACATGTTTCATAACTAAACAAAAATACACACTTCTGGTAAATCTGCTAGCTTAAAAGCATGAAGCACACTACGTACTTTGAAAACACTACTTTTAACATCCGGCAAAACAAAACTAATGCGTGCTTTACCACGCGCGTACATGAGATATCTCCGGTATATCTGATTGTTTGTACGGCAAACTTCCTTTATTTTGTTCGTGTCTAAATGCATTTTGGAGCATATCTTTTGGAAAAACTTATGCTTTTGTAATGCATGTACACGTATGTACTGAGCAATGTTTATAGAGTGTTTTTACGAGCTTTTTGAACCGGAGTTGCATGCTGACTGTGTGTGTTGCAAATTTAAAAATTGCACTGTATGAGCGTTTAAGGAACCGTATATACTCACACCGGATAGTCATTATGTTTCTTTGCAAACATGGTGCAAGTAATCCGATTGCTTCACGACCATATATTTCAAGTAAAAAACGCATTTGGACATGCATTGCTCGTGAAACATTTCACAAGCTTTCCGCACGGTTTATTTTACTCCCTCACAATATGTGCTGGAATATCTTCTGCCATATTTCTGTCATCATTTTCCATTTTCCATGTTTCCCCATCCAATGCAATGTTTTTAAAAATAAGTCTGACAAAAATACTACGCTAACTTAAAAACACATCGCATATTTTTTTGTATTGTATTGTAAATTGTAAATATATTGTAAATACATTACTCCGTCTAGCGACGCTGGAGTAGCTATCGTAAGTAGATAAGTTCATTTTATTTCTTATAGAGCTAAGGTGTATGTAGTACGCACACAACAATAAAAATACATATTCAGTGAAAAGCTGCATGATTAAAATTGTTTGTGGATAGTTTTTTTGTACGTCCACGAACATACAATGTACATACAATGTACATATGTATCGACACCCTAAGAGATAGAGATTAATGGGTATAGAGTTTAGCTAAATATGTTCATCACAAATTGCACATTTTTAAAGGAATAGACAGTTTTTCTATAAACTGACCAATGAGTTGCGCATTTAATTTTTTTTATAAATATGCAATGTTTCATTGTATGTTTTACATGCACTAATAGTTTTATTAGAAAGTTATCATGTTGCAAAAGAACTATGTAAACTACTGTGAGCTTTATTTCTAATCCCGAAACTGAAACTGATTTGATTTTGAATCAAATTATCTAATCAGCATGTTTCATTTCATTGACCCTTGTTTGACCTATCTGAAGGGTCTTCTGCCTGTGTAGCACCGAAATAGGCTGTCAGAAAATATCATATTGGCAGGGTTGATTGGGGTATTATATATGAAATCAATGAAATTAATACCCCGTGGTTCGATTATATTGCAATTGTATATGTTCAAACGGTCTGTAATCTTGATCTTACATCAGTTTACGCCATGGTAGTCAGCATCGTGATTCAAGCGACGCATATAACGGCGTGCTTACAATCGAAAATATCATTTGAACCGCTGGGATTCAGCTCGGAGGTTCTCTTAATTTGGCAGCAGCGTCCTGAAAGGAGGGTTTAAACGTACATACAACACAGTTACCGTTAGACAACTATTATTTGCAGATAAGCCTAGATCCATGGCATGACACCGGCTGTTACTCTTTGGCTTCATTAAACAGCAAAGACAAAAGACATTGAACCTAAAAAACATAGAAACAAGCCAAATTTCTCCATTAAACGCCAATAATGCTTTGTATCCAGCGTACTTGACCCCACCCACCCCCCTCTGCGCTCTGAAACAAGTCGCTATATGCCCTGCCCCTTAAGCAGTTTTTATCAATCTTAAAAACATGCAAGATAACCTCTTGACACAATGGGGCAAACGTTTATACAACATTATAATAACCAAGCGTTTTTGCGCCAAATCTGGATGTCCATATCCAGCAGCTACATGGAAGGACCGGGAGACGGCATTCGGCAATTTAAGGCATCATACTAACATGTTTGACAGTATGTATATGGTACATAGTGGCTTTGTGGAATTGACGGTTTGGCTAACATGTATGATAGGTTACTCCACGCACAAATGTCACACCTGGCCCTGATATTATGTATGCAGAAAAGAACCTTGGAACCTTATTATTTCGGACCTATATCTCGTCGTCTTAACGTTTTCTTATGAGTGTTGGTATTTTTTCTCTTTTTTCTCATGAGATTCATATTTCCACTAGTGTACCGAGCTGTTTTTCATTATTTCGTATTTATGTACATTGTACGAGTACTATGTCGCGGTTGTATTTAACGAGTCGTTTTCATTGATAGTCATATTGTTTGTGAACCGGCCATTTCTTCAAGAACAGAAACTTTTGGAGGTTCACTTGTTTTGGAAATGTTTATGTTACGGGACGGCAAGAATGTTTTCATAACAGCTTCTTAAGAGCCTCTCAATGATACGGTTTTCTAGTGGTTGTTTTTTTTTCAATTTGTTTTTGGGTTTGAGTTTTTTGTCTTTTGTAGTGATCTGAGGACCTACTGTATGTATGTCTGTAAGAATACTGTGCTTGTGCTATAGGTGTAACGTGGTGGTTCTTTATTCAACTGACTTAGATAGCCAAACAAGAAAAGAAACAAAAATCAAAAATAAAGAGTGGGCGGGGCGCCCGTTGCGCCCTCTAACGGCGACTAGAACAAACGTTCGTTACATAGGGAATCTTTTCCTGCTGTAATGTATGCATGCTTTTTATTTTCAGGCTCAATTAAATGTTACACAACTATAACGTAAAAACATCGAAATGATTGTCATTTCCTGAATGAACCTTTGATGCGGTTTACGCTGTTTTTACAATTATTGCGTTTTTCCTTATTCCATGTTTTATTGCCTGTTTTTACAACTATAATTAGGCATCAATACATACATTGTACACGTAGTTATTGATCATATTGTTTCCTTGAGTCTCTTCCAAGACTTTATCGACCAAATTCTTCTTCATTCAACCTAAAATTAACATGGATCTTGGCGCAAATTTTTCAGCTTCTTTATTTCAGGGTCACACAAAGTCGAAGCTGTGTGGAAATGTGAGAATTTTTATGTGTGTTCTCAAGGAGCAAAAACAACAACATCATTATGAGAGAAAATACTTGACTAAACATATTTTTCGTCTACTTGGGATCTTTTGCACGATATGCCGCTGCGACTTCACATCTGGACAGCTACTCATCTAGTTTTAGTCACCCTGTCGCTAATCGGGTGTTCGGTTTCCTTCCGAACAGCTGTGCGAACGAATAATGGTTAGTGAATTAATTGTTCAAATAGTTCATTAAAAAGAGTGTTAATTTTGGCCACCTTTTCCGGCACATAAAGTTGTAGTTCCATGTTGCTTTTTATTGTTATAGTACATATAGTTAGGCTGATCGTAATCGTGTCCGATCCATCGTTGTCTTCTTACCAATAATATAGGCGTAGCCGATCCTTAACGCTAAATGTTTCATGTAAAGCTTGCACGAACTGCATTTACATGCCCAAAATGCACACAGAATATTTTTTTATTTCACCTTTCCGTGTACCACCATTCAATCACCACGGTTCACTGCACCAAAATCTTGATAGTTGATCCAACATTTTTTTACAAAACACTTCTTTTGGTTGTTGAAACATGCAGTGCATGGATAAAGAAGACATATTCGGTCGAAAATGAAGATTTTTAAAACAAAAAAAAACAATATCGGCATGTTAAACAAAGAAGCAATGATGGATCCGACTTGTGCATTTTTGTAACGAATGACGAGATAACAATACGATTGTTTATTTGTTTGTTTGCTACCTACATTTGTACCATATGGCTTGTTTTATTTGTCACACTGCACAATCACAATATTTTTGCAAAAATGACAAATGTATGTATTCATCAAGATTTTCAAAAATCCCTAAACGGTATCCTGCGTATGAGCGATTTATTTTAATAAGGGTACATTAGTTTGCTTAGCTTAACATCACAAGCCACGAACGAATCATCTTTTGAAACATCTTACGTTAACGTACGACCGTGCAGTAATCAAGCCGGTAATGGATTTTCATTTGCGTTTGTAAACAAACACAACCGAATATGTCCAGTGCCTACAATAACCACTCATTGCCTGTGAAATAGATGGCAATAAGAATCAAAGCTTTTCAATTAATGGTTGCTGCTGAACGTTCGCATCTTTAAGAACATCACTTAAGCTGAGCTTCGTGGATGGAAGCAAACAGTTTTGATATATTCGTGTTTAAACAAAAATTTATGTGCCTTTTGTACACTAGCAGTGACACTTGGTGGTAGCACGAGCATCAGCGGTGTTGAAATAAAAAATTATGTGAAAATATAACAAGTACACTGATAAAATTCGTTCGACGATAGCACCAAATGTTATAAAAAACAACCCAGAAAGGCAAATGCACCTGTGAAGACATCAAAAAAGCACCAAAACAGAATCACATCAATGATAGACAAAGATTTTCACATATAGCTGGCTCAGAATTTTTTGTTACATAGATATTAGCTGAGCCGATGCACTTAAAGACAACACAAAAGGAAATGTACCTTAAGACATCAAAAAAGCCAAATACACCTAAATGTCAAAAACCAAAGACACCAAAAAGGCAAAAGCACATGTACAGTAGACACCAGAAAAGCGAACGCACCCAAAGACACCAAAAAGACAAAATCACATGTAGACACCAGAAAAGCGAACGCATCTGGACACCAAAAAATGTCGTTCGATTGCAGCACGTCCGCAACACCACAGCCAACGGCGGGCACGAGTGACACGGATGTCAGTTGTCGACTACTGGCGCCACGAGACGAACGGCGACGGCATGTACATCAAGTGGGGACATGACGTGAACTCGTGGATGCAGCTCGTTGACCACCTGGATGGTCGGCTAACGTTCTATATCGGTTTTCAATTTTTTTATCGCCGACATGGGTTTATAGATCACTCAAATCCGTCACCCCAACGTCACATGCTTTTTTGAAAGCGCCCGATTGTCACACACAGTTTCGATGGTCCTTGTCTTCAGCAGCAGCCGTGAGAACTAAAACTCCTATCTTGATGTTGCAACAGTGGATTCAGTTTTTCAGTGCCAGCTCGACTACACGTCGTCGAACAAGATTGAGTTGAATTGTTCGGATCCGAAAATATAACAGCATGAAATTTCCACTGTTTCTTTCTCAGATCCGTTCCACAACAAGAGCTATCTGCTAGAGGGCGACGTCCGTTTGAGCTCTGTTTCACCACGGATTCCCGTGATGAGCCAGCGTGCGCAGAAGCGCGGTGCGTTGACGTTCAAACAGTGGCTGAATCAGACGTGCGCCAGTCGTAAAGGTGACGTCATTTTTTATTACACTTGAGCGAAAAAAATCAACAAGAGTCAACCAACAACCGTTTTCATGTTGAGCAGTACACATAAAAATTTGTTGTAACTTTTGTCTAGAAAATCGGACTTTTTATTGCTGACTTTACAGTCTCTCTCAACATTCTTTGAAAGTTCAGCAGTGTGGTGACAACGTTAAAAAATAATGTCGTAATAATGAAAAAAAAACAATTTTGCTTTAATTCAGTAAAAAATTTACAATGAGATTTTTTGTTTTTGTAGCAATAAAAATCAACCTGAAAACGGACGAAGTGGTGAAGCCAACGCTAAACTATTTGTACGCGGCGAAACAGTGCATCGAGAGTCCTGTGATCATACACGCGCGCATTTGGAGGGGCCCTGGCGATTCACCGGTATATTTGTTTGTACCGAACAAAAATCATCAGTCAACGCGTCAACAAAATAGTGACTGCTTATTTTGCTAACCTTTTCTCTGCGTCTGTTGATTGCAATGGTTTTGGGTCTTGGATGTTTTTCCTGAATTGTAGCCAATGAATGGTTGACTGAGTAATTGATTGATTGACTTTATTCGACCATTGCAAGTGTCTGTCAGGCATACAAGGAGATTCAGTTCCCAAATCAGTCGCAGAATGGTGATGAACAAAGTTCAGTGGATCAAATGTCAAGCGGTTTATTGAAAATGCGTATTCAGAGTCATTTATCCACCCAATCGGTAAAAGATAATAATTTGCGAATATTGCACATCATTTCAGCGTCCACTGGACGGCAAGCGAATGATCAGAGAGACGTCGACGCGCTTCCCGGACGCCACCCTGTCGCTCGGCTGGACACAGCCGCTCTACCCGGAGGTGATGTCAGACGAGGACGCCAGCCTCACGTGGCGACACTTGTTCGACATGCTCGAGGACACTTATCAACTCCGCCAGCCGGTCATGTTCTCCGTGCGCGCGTCAAAGGTGCGCTGCAGCACTTTTTTTGTTCTCGCGCGCACCGGTTCCGGAAACCCTAAGGTACCAAACTCCGGCGGAAACGGGCAATACTGCCCGGAGCCCGATATAATTTACCCTTGGCTCTGGAGCGAGTGGGCCATCAGTTGTTGTTGGTCACTTTCGTTTCTTCATTGTATGTCTTGTCCGCAGCCGGTTTCGAACTTTCCACCTACAGAACGGTAGACGAAAGCCCTACACCTGCGCTACAGACGCGACTATGGGAAACTTGCTAAAAACTGTGGGACCACCGCTAATGTCGTTGCTAAAAAAACGCGTTTTTCTTCTATGTTATAAAACGCGCGAACGGAATGTTATTTAGCATTTGCAGTTCTCTGGAGACTGTTCATTTGCCTATTGACGCGTCAATCATAGGATCAACAACATTCGGTTTTTATGATGAATGAGCAAATAATCACTAAGAACACCGACTATTGACTGACTCACTTAACAGTGAAAAATGCTGGTTTGCTATGTTAAAATGTTGCGAGTAGGCGTCTTCTCAGTGATGTTGTGGTGTAAATTCAAATTTGATGCGTCGCGCAAACCATCAGGGGAATTTCAGAATACTCACAAAACAGTTTCAAAGAAACTCCACAGGGCGCAATCTTTTATTCGATTTGTGATTCATGAGAACATTGCGTGGACGCTGTCGTTTTTTCACATTTTCAGGTGCAACACTCGGTCGAACAACTGCTCTGGCTGCTTGGCGTTCGAAGCAGTTTCTCGTTGCATCTGTGGAGTGACGAACGCGATCGGGTTGGGTTTTTTTTGTACCAGTTTGCGGTAAAAGTTTGCGGTATCAAACGCCAAAAGTGTCATTATCAAAAGTTATGTTAAAACATTTACTCCCTTTGTTGCGCGTTGAAAGCGGTGCAATTCTGTGAGCGTGAACCCATACAGTACATACCGTAAAGTCTTGCATATAAGGTTCCTCCCACTTATAAGACCCCCACCAAAAAGTGGGCGGAGTGTCACACGGCGGGAAACCAAAAATTTCAAAATTTTGACTTGATCGAAATCCTACCCCGTTTATAAGGCCCGGAATTCCTGATGTTCGCTTTATAAGACCTCCTCCCACTTATAAGGTTGTCACACGAAATTCCACTTTTTTTCAGAAATTTTTGATTTTCAAATTTATATAAGGAGACCTTATATGCAAGACTTTACGGTATATTGTACGTTGATTCCTGCTGTGGTCCTGGGAAATGTTTTTACAAATAAAAGTGAAACGTTTCGCGCTTGAATATCTGCATAGATGATGAATGTTCTGGAATGAAGGCTCTAGGGATGAATGGTCTGGGGAAGAATGAACGATATTTGATGACCGAAAAAAGTCTCTTGTAGCTGGAAGGCAGCCATTCGTGGATGTCGTTGGTGAAACTACGCAAGTACGCCGATCCACGTCAGATCGTCTACGATCTCACGGACGAGCACCGTCAACTGCTGATGGAGCACTACGAAGCGTCGGCCGATGAGGTCCTTCATAAACTCTTGGATTTTAATTTTGGTTGCTGAACCCAAAAGTTTATTTGTAGCCGACTTTTCACATTATTGAATTGATATTCTGAAAAATTCTGCTGTTTCTCCGGTTGGAAAACACCCCACGACCCAATCAATTGACAAAACTCAAATATAGAGAACTACTTCTGTTAAATGAGAGCAATGGGGACGATGCGGGGGCTACGCCAGCGGAACACCACAAAAAGCAACAGCGAGTATTTTCGTGTGCATATCATCATAATTCCAGGTGGAGAACGAGCCGAGCGCGTATCAGCAGTTCCGCTGGGGCGTCGTCGAGTTCGCGCACTCGTCCGGCGTTCTGTCGACGATCGTCGAGGGCGCCACCGGTCCGGCGTTGCTCGGTTGGCCGACGTCGCTGCTGCTGTCCGAGAAACGTCCGGTAGGCGCCGGCTACGCGCAGCACGTCACCGGGCGACTGCGGTTCGTCACGAAACGGACGTATCACAGCGTGAACGCGCTCGAACGAACCGGCCTCTCGATTCTGCTGCGATCGTCCGTCGACGACATTCCGACGCCGCGTCTGTTCGGCGGCATTCAGGTGTGTAGTGTGCGCCCACACTAACGCCTAGTGCCGAGCGCCGAGTGTCGAGTCTTGGAGACGCTACACTCGGCTGTGTAAACACGCACGCAAGGCAGCACAGCTTACTGAGCATACTGACAAACACACTGGCACACACTGGAGATATATGGCATCGCATCAGCGAATGTGTATGCTGTGTGTGTGTGTTTGTTTGGGACTTTGGCAACGGTGTGCGGTCTGTTATATTTAATAAAGAAACGGAAAACAAACTGATGGACCAACCGTGAGTGAACGGTCTTCAGACTTGTACTCTACACTTCAAAAACGTTTGACAGTGCTTCTCAGACAAGCGTGAATGATGTAAATGATAATGTTCCCATAACCGACGTTGTTGTCATAACAAGTGCTTTATACATGATGTAAATTTGTAAGAGTTTGTCCGATAGGAACTATTCTGATTCAGAATCATAGAAGGCTATAACGCATAAAAAACTGTAAAACGTATTTTAATTTTGACAAAGAAAACGCTTCTTCCAGTTGTTCATCGGCTACAACGGCTATCTATCAATCGAGAACCGCGAGTTCACCAACGATCACTCGTACTTGCGACCGCTGTCCGGCGGCTTTCCACTGGTTCGCAAGTCGATCGCGAAACTTGCCGGCGTCAATCGACGTCACTCGTCGCCGTGGTGCTACCGATTCACGGTCACCGATCGAAACACACGGATCGACCTGGACGTGGTGATCGTCGAGTGCAACGATGACGCTGACCATGATGCGGAAGACATTGCCGACACGCACGACAGCAGGCGGAGACGCCGAAATCGATGGCCGATCGGTCAACGGCAATTCGTGCGACTGCCGGTGCCGCCCGTCGCCCGGCAGCGCCACGTGATCCTGCAGAAAGCGGGCGACGCCACCGTGGACATGTGGATCAAGAACCTGCATCATGACAACGGCGTTAATGGCGCCTCGTCGGTGAACACTTCTGCTAGTCATGCGCACCACTTGATGTGCACGTTGATGCTGATCGCAACAGCACTGTCGACATTATCGGAACATTATCGGAACATATGCAGATAGCCGCACAACGCCGTTGTTAGTGTTTTTGTTGCGATGATCCGTGATTGTTTCTGACTGATGCTGATTGTTTGATATTGTTCTGCGTATTTTTTTTAATCCTTTCCAATGATAGAGTCAAATGCGTGTGTGTGTCGCATTTTTTTCGCTTCTCTGACAAGTTTTATTGTTTTTTTTCAGAAACTCAAGCGCAATACTACTTATAATCGGTTTAAAATGCCTTTTTTGGTTGCTACCTCCTCGTTGTCTGTTCTAGTTGCTTTTGAAGCTTTACATTCACTGTACCTATACTAATCAAAACATACCACTGGGTGCCAAAGGATGCGTTGAAATTGAAGCCAAATGTTAAAATAAAACACCGAACGAATTAAAAAAAGAAATCTTGTTTTTTTTGCATGGTGGCAGACATATTGTTGTCGACAACAGTTGCAGAAGGTGAAACAGTTGAATTCATGCAAAAACATCACAAACTCTGTACAAACTAAACTTCAAGTGTTTCTTGAAATGAAATTGATTTCAACAGTGTAGGTTGGTCTAGAATTGCGTTTTTAGACCAGTTTTCTATGGCGAATACGATGGTATAAAAGCAGCCTTTTCTGGTACAAAGAAACATTTACACGGTAACATAGAAAATGTGATGTTTTGAAAATAAGGAACGCTATTTTGGTACGTCACGGCAGTCAGTCAATTAAAAGCTTCAAACTGGATTTTTAAGTAATTTTTATCCTTCATTTGTGAAAAATTTCGTCACATTCAACCGACGCGCTGCGCGACGTAGCCTGTTCTGGGACACCCTAGGAAACTTCAAGAAACCCCTTAGCAGGCAACCGAAAGGTCCCATTTACCCCCCACAACCCCAAAAAACCGGCACCTTCATCGGTAGGTACCCCCCTACCTAAAAATATCTGTCATCTTCTGTACTGGTTGGAAATCGTATATAAGCAAGCGAAAAACCGCTCAGTTCCGAAGCTGGAGGGACCCAGGAAGGGCCTTCAGGGGCAGAAGGAAGGGAATGGTAGGGAAGGGACAGTGGAACGGGGAATGGTTGTGGGTGGGGAGGGGGGGGAAGCCGGGGGTAAGAGGGGGAACCCCTCGCGGGTACCCTGAGCGGGGGGGGGCAAGGGCGGAGGCCATGGCGATGGGGATGGTGTCGCCCGGGGGTTGCAAGGTTCGTGTGGGGGTGGAGAGGGGTAGGGGGTAAGGGGATAGGAAAGAAAAGAAAAATAGAAAATTTTGGACCAATACCGAAGACGTGGGGGCCGGGGGTACACCCCCAGAGCACTTGGGACTTCCGTGTGGGGGTGGGTCACGCGCCCACCTACCCCCCCCCCCATGAACCTAAGTTACAGAGACACCCCCAAAAAATTTTCTCGGACCATCCAAAAATCACGATTTTTTGTCTCTAAAGTCTGTAATATTCGGTTGGCCTATTAGTCTAAACTACCGTAACCCAAAAAGAGCCATTCCAAATTTCTTTTTTGCTTAAAAATTCAAACAACGCTTTTATTGCAAAAATGGTGATTTAGATTTGTCAGTGAACGACGGAAAGGGAACATGCTGGCTAGCGACGGCCCGCAGCGTCGTCACCCACAAGCCGCTTCAGGTTGTGGATTTTGTGCAAAGAAAAGGAAGCCGACAGCTGCGTTTGAGTGGGCATTGGCCATGTTCCGATTTCATAAACAAGGACTGTTGGTTGTTGCAAAAAGCTTTGTTTGAATGAATTCGACTATGCGTTGAGTTGAGTGCAGGAATGACTTGATGGAGTGAAGACTCACTCACTTTATTGCCTTCACTGTTTTGTGGCACCAAAAAAAACGAATCGGGACCTGAAAAGGTTGATTTACAGATACAGTTTGTTTCCACTAACAACCAAACCAGCACAAATAACTGAACGATTTCGTTCAAACAATTGAACAATTAATTTTTATGGAAATTCATGTTCAACGATCACAGCAAACCAGAATGCAAAAATGGTGAAACAGCACGATCAAATCCAATGAATTTCTAGAAAATCAGGAACACACTACGTTCAGCTCATGTTAGAGTGAAGAATGATTTTACAACAGCCATTCTGGATCCGTCCGTCAAAAACGAGAAGTTCCGCGATTTATTCACAAAGCAAGTGTTGTTGTTGTCGGGATTTTAGGCGATGTTTTCAGCAGGGCTAACGCTGAAAAGCGAACAGAACGCCGTCAAGTGGTGTGCCCATCGAGTTTTCTCTGTCATTGGCTATACATCCCTCGGCGGGGCTCGATCCCCCGAACACACAGACAATAGTCTTACGCGCTACCACCACCAGGCCACGAGGGTGGTCTTGAAAAAAAAACAACTGTTTTCTTTCCAAAAAATTGCTTGGTTTAATAGATTTGCAATCCGGTTGCTGCAGATTCATAAAAATCAAAAGCTTCCTTCACTTCTCAATATCCCCTTCTAGCTAAACTAAGCTCGACAAGACGCTTTGAACAAACCAAACTTGTAAAAAACCCGGATTTTTTTACATAACACTGCCCACGGCATGGTGAGCCGTCCGCTCTCCGGAATGGAACCCACTGGAATTTGGTACTTTGCTCGAGGTTTCTGACGTCGGTGGGGGCGTGCATCAAATAAAATTAAAATAATGCTTTCAACAACGCAACGCCGTTCGACAGCTTAGCGAGACGTTCGTTTAGTTTCTCCTTCTTACAGTCACACGTGCTCTCTTCAATCTTATCCTTGATCTGCTCCGCACGCCTCGTGATGTCTTCCGATTTACCTTTTCCCTGAAACACACCTTTTGGATTTCTTCATTTGTTCACAACTCTCAAAGCAACCTTGAATCTCCAACAACCCATAACGAGCGTCGCGAAAATGTGTCGAAACAAAACCGAATGGTTAAAAAGCCTGAGAATGAGCGAGTCATCTTTTGTCTGGCACAAGTCTTTTTGATTGACATTTGGGTTGGCTTGGCACAATGGCACATCGAGAGCACAAAATGCAAACAAAGTCAAACAGTCGATCGTTTCTATCACATGTCTTTTCATAGCTAATGCAATGCAAGTCACCGCCACCGGATCGGACAGATTCGCGGCCATGAGTTATTGCACCTCCGCTGACGGTTAACAGGCGCGGGGGGCTGCATTTGAACGGTCGAATCCAACAGCAGTGTCCGCCCTATCCGGCGCACAATCAAGCTCAACGGACGACTTTGGTCGTGCGGAAGTGCACGCAGACGATTGATCGTGCGAGCCTCGCCGATCAAGTCCACGTGACCGACACACTCTACAGCCTTGCTCGCGCTGAAAATGCAAGACGACATTTCTGGTTGACAGTTCTCCTCTCACAACGGTCGAATTCCTCGTGCGCCATTTCCACGCCTTTTTGTTCTTTATTATCAATATCGATTCTTTTTTCCGAGTCCGACATTTTTCTTCTTTCCAATAACTATAACCTATTTTTTTAAACGTGTCTCACTGAAATCACGTCATGTGCCGCAAAACATGCGCTTGCCGTTCACAGCAAACCAGACTTTTCGTTTAGCCAATTTCTTCCCGTAAACAAATGCTAAATTGGAATTTTAGTGCCTGTACTTTGACAAACGGGCGTTTTTAAAGCAAATGACGTCATTTTAGTCCGGACACGTTTGAATAAATCCACAATAATAAAACACTGAGTTTGTTGCTCTCCGACTTAGGGTTGTTAGAAAAATCGTCATTTGTTTTTTAAAAATGAAAAAAATAAAAATTAAAGTTGTGCTAAATCAATCAGGGAGTCACAGAAATTCGATCAATTACAGTGACGACGTCACGACACGACATGAAACAGCAACCAGACAAAGTAGCGCTTGCAGACGGTGCAGCTCGGACGCTCAGAATTCCCATTCGAGGCGAAATGTCACCTTGGCTGCATCGGAAATGGTAAGCGAAGCTTTGCGACAATCAAAAACTTTGTTCTAAAAGTTGTTCAAACCAAAAATCAATCGGAAAACGGTCCAAAATCGACTGATAACGGTTGGACAAGGTAATATAAAAAAATTGTTGAACTTCAAAAAATCGTGCCAAAAATGAGGTTTTCAAAGAATAGAGGAAAATTTTTTTGAATTTTTTAAATCCGCATTTTTGTTTTTTATTCAATTTTTTTAATTTTGATTTTTGTTTAACAACCCTACTCCGACTAAAATTGAAACACGGTCAGCTCAGACTGAATTTGGTGCGCCGCCTGCACCAACCGGGCCTGCTCACTCTGATCGACCTGTTGCGAACGGCCTCAGTGCGTGGTGCGGTGCAACAACTGACAAACTAAACAACAAATTCAACACCAACATTCAATTCAAACCAATTGTAAAATCCACACGAGTGCAAGATCGTTGGCGACATGGTCCAGGGCAAAAATCGGCACGTTTGTCTAAACTTGCTTAGCTGCGCTTCGCAAGCTTTCATCGCTTGAACGTTCAGCTCGACCATCTCCATGAGTCATATGACACGACAAATCTAAAAAAACACCAATTCAGCAAAATCGAGCAAAAACAATTGGAACGAAAATCATAAAAACAGCACTGTCCGTGGCGTTGCTGGCGACGCGACGTTGACCACATCAGAAAACGATTGGTGAGGTCGCTATCGCATCGCAGTCATTCTGCCTCAACGTGTCACTCTACGTATTCACTTCGCGGTGACGAAGACGGCGCCATGTTTCACGTTCGACAGCGATTCAGTTTTTGTCCCTTTAGCACAGTTTTAGCATAGTTTCTTGTCTTGAAAAAGCAAACCCCACACACACCACACTGATCTCATCTCCTCAGCCCTTAATTTTATTTTTTCGGCGATAAACGGTTCAAAAAATGAAATGCTGTTTCTATTCTAATCCACTATGATCACAGCGGTCCAAAAACTTAATCTGCAAAAAAGCAGAAAAAGTGAATATCAATCAGAGTTTCTTCTTTTTTTGTTCCGTTTCTGTTGGTTTTGTTTTGTTTGTTCCTTTGTTGTAGTCGTTATGTTACATCTGTCTATGTTCAGGAGTGCGGTGCGTGCGGGATATGCACTCAGCCAACGGTACGGTACGTGCGATGCGATGATCATGATCCCGTTTAGACTATTAGGATACCGTAATATTCAGATAGATATTATAGCTGGCTGAATTTTTTTAGATAGATAATAGCTGAGTCGAAAAAACTTCTCACATAGAGACAGATTCAAAATTTTTTTAGGGAGGGGGCGCCCTAGGGTTGTTAAACAAAAATGAAAATTTAAACAAAGTGATTAAAAAAACAAAAAGGCCGATTAAAAAAAATCGAAAATTTTTTCTCTAATATGCTCTGAAAACCTCAATTTTGGCACAATTTTTCGAAAGTTCAACAAAAATTTTCTTTGATTATACCTCGTAAAACCTTTAGCAGTCGATTTTGGACCGTTTTACCGACTGATTTTAGGCTTCGACAACATCTGCGATGAAGTTTTTGAGCGTCCCGAAGCTTGGCCCACCATTTCCGATGCAGATAAGGTGACGATTCGCCTCGCAGAGCGTCCGATTGTGCTCGCTGCTCCGTTTGCAAGCGCTACGTTGTCTGGTTGCTGCTTCGTGTCGTGTCGTCGCGACACCATCAGAAGAATTGATCGAATTTCAAGGCGGTATGTTTGTCTTCACTTTAGCATTAGTTTAGCTGGGGACAATTAGTGACGTTTTGGGGGTCAAAACACTAGAAGAGGCATGGTAACGGTTTGGAAAGGGGTAATTGAGGTCACCAAAACAAAATCTCCAAAGTTCCGCCATACGGGAGTCATTCCGGAGGCGCTTGCATATCATATGTGGTTCTTCGAACTCCCTGATTGATTTAGCACAACTTTGATTTTTGAAATTTTTTTTTAAATTTCTTTAAAAAAAAACAAAAATGACGATTTTTGTTTTTTTAACAACCCTAATCTGCAGTTCCTTCCGGTGCTCCTCCTCCATAACACAGGAAAGAAAAAAATGCAAAAACTAAATTGATCATTTTCACCTTATCAAAAAGGCTTGGCTTAGGATTAGGATTAGGTTTTGGATTAGGAACCTACAGCGACTCATTTAGGGTTGTTAAAAAAAACAAAAATCGTCATTTTTGTTTTTTTTTTTAAATTTTTTTTTTAAAAAAAAATTTCAAAAATCAAAGTTGTGCTAAATCAATCAGGGAGTCCGAAGAACCACATATGATATGCAAGCGCCTCCCGAATGACTCCCGTATGGCGGAACTTTGCAGATTTTGTTTTGGTGACCTCAATTACCCCTTTTCCAAACCGTCACCATGCCTCTTCTTGTGTTTTGACCTCCAAAACGTCACTAATTGTCCCCAGCTAAGCTAATGCTGAAGTGAAGACAAACATACCGCCTTGAAATTCGATCAATTCTTCTGATGGTGTCGCGACGACACGACACGAAGCAGCAACCAGACAACGTAGCGCTTGCAAACGGAGCAGCGAGCACAATCGGACGCTCTGCGAGGCGAATCGTCACCTTATCTGCATCGGAAATGGTAGGCTAAGCTTTGGGACGCTCAAAAACTTCATCGCAGATGTTGTCGAAGCCTAAAATCAGTCGGTAAAACGGCCCAAAATCGACTGCTAAAGGTTTTACGAGGTATAATCAAAGAAAATTTTTGTTGAACTTTCGAAAAATTGTGCCAAAATTGAGGTTTTCAGAGCATATTAGAGAAAAAATTTTCGAATTTTTTTAAAAAAAAAAATCGGCATTTTTGTTTTTTTTTATCACTTTTTTTTAAAAAAAAAATTTTCATTTTTGTTTAACAACCCTAGACTCATTACAAGCAACCTCAGATCAAAAATCAAAAAAAAATCACTTTTAAGAATGTATACAAATCGTCCCTGCATAGATTTTGTTGTTTCTGACCAAACAAGCAGCTTTGCACAAAATATTCTGTATTTTACAAAAATTTCTGTGTTTTTCTGAGGCAAAAATTTGGTATTACCCGTGCGATCCCGTGCCCCCCCCCCCCTCACGAAATTTTTCTGCCAGTGCACCCCCCCCCTCAGGAAAATTTGCTGCCCGTGCCCCTTCGAATCTATCTCTCCTCTCTATCACAGAAGGTTTTCGGCTCAGCTATTATTTATCTACTAAAAAAAATTCTCAGCCAGCTAAATCTGGGCCTTTAACAAAACCACGGAGGCAACACGGAACACGGAGGCTGCACGCTTAACAAAACCACGGAGGCAACACGGAGGCTGCGTGCAGCTAAAGTGACCCATATTTTATATGCACACAACACGCTGCGCACCTTTAACAAAACCACGGAACACGGAGGCACGCGGATTTGTGGAGATTTGGGGACAGGACAAATCCGTCCCCCTCCAAAAAAATTTATGTTTTTGTCAAATAAATAAATAAATAAAAGCGCAATAAAGCAAAGCAAAGCTAAATGTCAAAACTAGACTTCAAGGATTACGGTAGCTCTCCAATGGGTCTCGACACGATTTCTTAAAAACGTTCTTTTATTGCCAAAAACTGTTACTAGAATGGTGGATACCGTTCACATGATTGCATGAAACAGTCATATGTCTGAAGTAAGGTCCCACGGGTTACGGTAGCTGCAGTTCGGTCTTGACACTACTTGTTGCTGAAAACTACTTTGTTTCTTGTGAATAACAGTTGTTTCTTGCAATCATGTGAACGGTGTTTATCAATTTAGTATTTTCCTGGCAATAAAAGGCAGTTTAAAAAAATCGCGTCGAGACCCACACAGCAGAGTTACCGTATTCTTTGAACTCAAGTTTTGACATTTTGTGAAAACGCTGCGTGTTTCTAAATGGTTTGAAATGTTATTCGCAAGAAGCAAAGTAGTTTTCAGCAACTTCGTGTCAAGACCGAACTACAGCTACCGTAACCCGTGGGACCTTACTTCAGACATATGACTGTTTCATGCAATCATGTGAACGGTATCCACCATTCTAGTAACAGTTCTTGGCAATAAAAGAACGTTTTTAAAAAATCGTGTCGAGACCCATTAGAGAGCTACCGTAATCCTTGAAGTCTAGTTTTGACATTTAGCTTTGCTTTGCTTTATTGCGCCTTTATTTATTTATTTGTTTATTTAACAAAAACATAATTTTTTTGGAGGGGGACGGATTTGTCCTGTCCCCAAATCTCCCCAAATCCGCGTGCCTCCGTGTTCCGTGGTTTTGTTAAAGGTGCGCAGCGTGTTGTGTGCATGTAAAATATGGGTCACTTTAGCTGCACGCAGCCTCCGTGTTGCCTCCGTGGTTTTGTTAAGCGTGCAGCCTCCGTGTTCCGTGTTGCCTCCGTGGTTTTGTTAAAGGCCCTAAATCTGTCTAAAAAATTTTGTCTTCGATTCGAAGATTAAAAAATCCGAACCCTAATCAACCAGCAGTCGCACAAAATTACAAAACGGAGGAGGGAGGAGATGAGGAAAGAATGTCCAACTGTCATTGCCGCCACGATGAAATGAACAACGTCAACAAGACGACAAGTCACATTGGCTGCGGCGACGTAAACAAAAATGACGACGACGACGAAACGACCAGCAGCAGCGGCTGTGGTGGTGGTGGTCACCTGATGATCAACAACGACAGTTCACGATGCAGCTATGGCGACGACGACGTTTGTGCCGATGAGTCGGCGGCAACGTTCGATGGATCGACACGCTCGCTTGACCGGCAACAGCTGCAAGGAAACAACAATGCTTTGGTGGACGTGTCAAGCAGCAGCACAGCGGCGTTGTCGACGTCGTCGTCGTCGCAGTTGTTAGCACCCTTGGCCTCCTCGGCCGTAGCAGCGCCGTCCGACTTCTCTGCACTCGTGGTGATGTCTGCGCGAAAAATTGACAACAAAACCGCAAATCATGCGCTCGCCACCGACGGCGGCGAACGAGCTCGTGGTCGTGGTGATGCGTTTCGTTTGTCCGTCGTTGGCGGAACTGCGGAAAGCGCCGCCGCAACGCACGACAGTGCAGGGTGCGCGTGTTTTGTTTGTCTCTTTATTGCCACTCCACGTTTTTTTGCAATTTCTAGAGGCAGATTCAACTGCGACCTTGTTTTGTTTCAGTGTAATCTCAACTGCTGACCGCCGACCAGCGGCAGTTTCTTCTGATTGCGAGCGCACGAACATTGCCGAAGAACCGAAACTACCGGAACAACAGTCAATCGTATCTGCTCATTTGCGACAAACACATCAATCAGTGCGTTCTGCTGTGAACAGTCAAGCCCAAGCGCCTCAAGGTACAAGTATTTTCATTGTTGAATTTAGCTTTTTTTTCTCGCCGCTGCGCTACAGTCAAAAATAGAATTGCAGTGTCTCTGCTGACAAAAAATGCTGACTGGCAGGCAGTCTAAAAAATGTTGAATCTCACAGAATTGCCTAGTTTTTTTTTCAGTTTTACTTTCATGTTTTTTTTGCGCGTTCCAGGATCAGAATGTGCGAACAACAACGATGCACCAAAGCGTTGCATTTCGCCGATTCGTACCACTCCATGTGGCGGTGGTGAGCACCGCAACATTGGCGCGTACATGCGCAACTATCATCATCAACCGATGGCCAGTGGTGAGGAGGAGACACGCCCGCCCGCTGTGCACCCGCTCACCATGAGTAAGCAAGGCTGATCGGGCTGGTGGTTGGTGGTCGGATGATGGAATTGGAATGCATGATTACTTTCGGTGCAGATTGCCGGAAAGAACACCGGAAGTACGGTTGGCTGAAACCAGTTTTTTTCAGACCCGGTGAAAATCTGGCGCTAAACATTGTAGCGCTTGAATGGAGACGGAACAATTGGGCATTTCGGTTTTTGAGCAAAAATATTTTAAATTTAGACAGGAAATCGCAATTTTTTTAACCTTGCATTTGATACTATGTTAATTTAAAATAATCTTTCTGGTGGTTTGATGGGCACAAATTGCCTACGTATCAGCTCATGTTTTTGTCTTGGCATCTTGTTTTGGCGGCTTTGGCAGAATAAAAAAAAGTCTTGTCTCTGTGCAAGAAGAAAACAACGTTACTTTTCCAATAAATTCCGTCAAAACCTGATTTAAAACAAACGCCAGTGCCTGCACTGCTCCCGCTGCACACAGAAACAATCAAACAGTCGTTCGAAACTCCGAACAAGACAGAAATCAATAAGTTTGGAACGTGTAGGGGGGTGCACTGATGAGAAAACCAGCACGTTGAGTGTCTACGCCTAATTTCGAAACACTCATGCATCTATTTTTGTTGTATTTGCTCGGTTCGCAGCGCTGCGCCATCGACGGGCCAGCCGAGCGGCGCCCGGTCTTCACCAATCGCAGCTTTGTCCGTCGTTGTTGGTCGGCGACGTTCAGACGGCAGGCATCGCCGCTGAGCAACAACAGCAACAGGGCGACTTTGTCGGCGCCACCAGCAGTCCACTGCCGGCCGATGAGTTTGGTACGTCCGCGGGCTATTTTTATTAATGGTGTCCCCCTTTTTTTGGGTGTCCGTCCAGACCACCGATCGTCGTGTACAGCGTGCACACGAAGCCAATGATCTGCAGTGAAATGCCACACGTTTCAAGTTTTCAATTTTGAAGTTTTTTTTCGGTCGAACTCTAAATTATAGGGAATCAGCCGATTGGTTGGTGATCACGGTGATGCATGCTTTCTGTGCAGGCATTGCTGTGGCGCGCGGAGTACGCATGCACAGAAACCATGCATGCACGTCACCACCAACCAATCAGCTGATTCCCTATAATTTAGAGTTCGACGTGTAAATGGTCGTTGTTGTTGTTGTTGTTTGTTGCCGTGCTGCTGCTTGTAAATGGTCGTTCGTTCGTGTTGACCGAGAAACGAAAAAGCAATTGTATTGTGCGGTTGTATTAAGCTTGTGTTAAACTTGTAGTAAATTAAAAAAACTAAACCGACACACGAACGCAGTTTGTATTGTGCAGGCAGTCAAGTGGCGAGTCGCCATCCGCTGGCTGCTGGCGATGCTTCTGCTCGTCAGGCGCCAGCACAAGAACAGCCGGTGCCGAATCAGGTTGACTCCGGTGTACCACCGGTGCTGATGATGCACGATCACCACAATTATTCATCGCCGTCGTCGTCGTCCGCTTCGAATCGACGTCGGTATTCGTTGCGGCGACGTGCGGCAGCGGCGGTCGCCAACAAGTGGACACAGGTAGGCACAGGGTGTGGCCGAGCAGTGTTGTTGTTTCAGTGTGAAAGAACGCACGAAATTTGAATGTGAAATGGAAGCACGCTTCAGCACTGCCAGTTGTGCATTTTAAATTGTGCATTGTGTCTTATTTTTTCAGAACGATAATTAACACCGTTTGCAAATAAGAGTGGGGGGGGGGGGCTAGGAACATTCCGTGATACATGGAAAAGTTTTTAAACCAAGGGTGCAGGGACATTCTACTAATCAAGGCGCTTCAGGTTTACCCCCTGAGTACCCCCTGATTATGCCTATAAAGGTCGTTTTTAGTGTGCGGAAGTTGAAAAACCCTCGATTTTTTGCGATTTTTCGCAAAGTGTACCTTTTTAGCCCTACCGTATCTCGTAGTTGCACAGTTTCTGGAACCTCACACAGTATTCACGTGAAAGATCTTGCGGAGTTCTTTAAGGCCCTGT
>JASANC010005728.1:0-44554 GCA_030248135.1 Theristus sp. LFF4_11 | reverse complement strand
AAAAAATAATAAATTGACACAAACTGAACACACCACAAAACAGTGGAACAAACACAACATGCAGTGAAGACATAAATTTGGGAAATCCGGAAAAAAATTCTTACAAAATAGCACAGCATTATACTCATACGTTCTGCAAAAAACTATCAAAATGTGTTAATCCAAAGGAAACCAAAAGATCAGTAAAAAACAAAACAAAAAAACTGGAACAATAATTAAACAATAATTAAATTGTGACATTACAAAGTAATTCAAGAAAAAAAAATCAAAATGTTCGTTTTATTGCAAGCTGTGAGACAACAATCGTGACAAGACACGTGAACCGCCACGTGACAGCATTGGCGTCCCATTTGTTGTCTACCAGGTTGCAGAAAAACTACCAAACAGATCGCCATTGAAGCATCCGAAACCGTACCGCAATCAAAACGCAAACGAAAGCTGTTGCACGAACATACCAGTTTTTTCCTTTTTTCTCATTTTTTCAGATGAATTAGTTGATTTCAAAAAAAATCCAACATAAAAAAACTAATTCACACATTGTGTGCAGATTTGTTGACACCCAAGCAAGATCCAACAATCCAACCACTCAACTCAAAACGCAACCATCCAAACAAGCTTAGATTCGACAGAGAACAAAAAAATGACAAATGCAAGTTTGACAGTTTACAAACCAATACACGCCGATCAGAGCTCATAATATTTGCAAAAAGGGCACAATCATACAGTAAACCCCTGCGCCAGACTTGAATGCATCAACCAATAGGTCACCTGAATTTCAAGGAGAGACATCTCGCTTGACAATCCGGTTCAGCCATTCCCAAAAAATAACGCTGCAAAACGGGGTTTCATAAAAAATGACAAAAAAAACAGATTTCATATTCACAAATTCGTATTTTTTTCGACCATTGTGCAACGCAGTGCACACCCATCACGATCAAGTTTCATCGTACATTCAAAAGGCGCTCATCCGCTGCCGACGCGCCTGCTCCTCGTTTATGGCCCGTTCAATCATCACTTTCGCCGCACGCACCGCATCCGATTCACCCTGAAACGAGACAAAAGTCCGTAAAAAACGTTTTTTTCATTTTGACAGAAAAAAAGAAAAAGAAATCAATTTTGGTTTTTCTGGAATGAATTTTCAGTTTCTGGAAGTTTCAATTTCTGGAACCGGCGGCCTCTGACAGTAGTACACTCTGTTGAAAACACTGTGAATATGTGATGCAGCAAATTCACGGATGCGCACACATAAAAAAACGCTTTTACACCTGCGCACGTTTTGCCGTTTCTGACGACTGTGCAATAATCGCTGCGTTTGAAAAGAGTGCGTGTTGGCCTTCCAAACTTCATCATTCACTGTTTTATCATTATCGCATACTGTCTTAAACCAGTTTTATCGGAGCTTCCCCTGAATTCTTGCGAAATAGAATGAATGAATGCTTTCTGGCTGTGTACCGAGCTTGCTGGCTTGGAACCCGTTTCCTTGTGCATTTGTCTAACGCTGAAAAGCGCCGAAAAAAAAAACAGAACCGAATTAATGAATGAATGAAAACCAAAATCAGAAAATCAGAACCCAACAACCTGAATGACCACCAATCGATAAGTCGGGTCCGCCGCCCGTTTCGACGCGTCGATCACGGTGCCACTGAACCGTTGGATTCCCTCCAGCGTCTTGCCGCCGGCTGGCAGAACGGCCGTGACGATGGGCGATGGAATCTGAAGCAAACGACAAGGCCGCGGTAAGAAAAACGGACATGGTATGATCTTTTATTTTGGCCGCGACTCCCGAGACTCAATGCGCGCGTATAGATAGGTAAACACTTTCATGCATGACGCGGGAGTTTAGATAAAATTGGCAATGTGATCCGAGTCCCCTAAATCGATTTTAAAGTGGCACATAAAGATTGAAACTAAAAAAAAGTTGATACTACTGGAGTGAATGAATTGAACAGCCCATCTGGCAAATATATGCAAAGAGCTGATTGGTTGTTGCACACACGTGCTTACGATTGCAGAGAAACTCCGCCTTCAAAGCAATGCCTGCACAGAAAGCATGCATCACGTGAGCACCAACCAATCTGCTGATTGCCTATAATTTAGAGTTTGACTGTAATGTTTCACAATCGCTACTTATCAGACGTACGAAGGGTCCGTATCAATACACCAAACAACGAACAATTATTAAACACAATTTGAGGCATCTTGATTCGCTACATGGGCCCGTTCGGCGTTCACCTTGACGTATGTCGCTGTACAAGCAGACTCGTTAACTTAAAGCAGCGATACGCTAAATTATACGCAACTTTACGCTAAACCATACGTTTAACGCCACAGGAAAGGTCAAAATTGAAAAAATACACACTTTCATAAAAACGACTCTATTAATCGACTTTACAGGTCCGATAATGCAAAGTCTACCCTGATCTTTCTCTGCAGCCAAGAAACCACGACAAAAGCACCGAAGCAAAATTCCAAATTTCAAAGTTCGCGCCAAACACCAACCTCCAGCTCCATCTTCGTTCCGTCAATCTGTGGCCGCGTCTTGATCACAGTGGCGGCAAAGTTTGCGACGGAGCCCTGCTGCGATTGGCTCGTCGGTTGTTGTTGTGTTTGCGCCTGTTGTTGTTGTTGCTGTTGTTGCTGCGGCTGTGATTGTTGCGGCTGGAAAAAAACCGGTTTTCATCATCAAAAACTCCATCAAACGGATGTGTAAAAAAACGTTTTTGATTTTCTGTCGCGTGGTCAGAGGATGGTAGAATCGGTAGCGTAGAAAAAACACCGATACACCGAAGGCGACACACGCCAAAAGTTTCTTGGTGAAACGTTACTTTTGCTCCGATTTGCATTATCCAAAAGCCGAAAAAAGTTATGTAGTTGAGCTTTCGGTCCAAGAACAAGGAGCAAGCAGACAATGAAGTCCTAGTCTGAAGACTGTACACCTTTGAAGCGCTGCCAAATGTTACACGGCTAATGACAAAAAGACACCAGCAAACCATACGCTAGTCGCTGGTCATGTGTGCCAGCAAATGATGTGCCAGTGTGTTTGACTTTAACTGGTAGTACAACAATGCGCCTCCAATCAGCAAGCTCCAAGGGAAGCGATTATCCGATGAATCAAAATCATCGAAATCATTTTGCATTCTCAATGCTCTCCACTCAAGCAAAACAGCGCCAGCTCGGAGAATGGCGCAAAACCACTGGTCTAAACGCAGCCAATCAGCACACAGCAAGCAAATTTCGCGACCAATCACCGACTGACCGTCTGCTGTGGCGGCGGCGCGCTAGTGACACTCTGCACCAGACTCTGCTGGCTGCCAGCGCCAGACTGATAGTCGGTCATCTAAAACAGCAACGGACGCGGAGTTTTTACAGGTGAGAAGTTGAGACTCCGCTATTTTTGGGGCGAAGACGTCCAAATACTGCCATTATGGTTCTGCTAATTGCTAAACTAGGGTTCTAAGACGCGAAATGTTATTAGCACAGCAACGTTGAACCGTCACAAACAAACAAACACACCGGCAGTCATGCGCTGACGCGCACGCTGTTGTAATATCGTATGTGCGCGCCACTGTGTTTGTTTGTGTGCAACATTACTGGAGTCATGCATAACCAAGAAAGCACAACAGTCTTTCGACCATGACTATACAGCATGTTCGTCTAAACCTGTAACTTTTTATCGCAGAACCCAGAGCGCGCGGAAAAAATGAACGGAATCCGGGTTGCAAGAAAAAATAATCAGCACAAATGGGGTATTTGACTACAATCAAACCCGATAAAAAATAGACTCGTACTTGTTCCTGCAGTTCAAACTTTCACGTGCTCTGTATTCTGCGAAAACCTGACAGGTCTAACCAAGCAAACTTTACCTGTTGCGCAGCGCCCGGCTGTGTGCTGACGCCAAACGCATCGACCACCTGCGGCGACTGCTGCGTCTGCGACAGAATCGCCTGCGCCGTCGCCAGGTCGATGCTGCCCGCAGTGGAGGCGACAACCTAGGAAAAGACAAACGATTGTGAAATTACTACCGTATTACCTCTAATAAACCCCCATGGGGGTTTATTTCTTCAGCGACTTCTGGGGGTGGGGGTTTATTTTTTGGGGGGGGGGGCTTTATTTTTGGGGGGGGGGGTTTATTTGGAAACCATTTTTAGGAGTGGGCAAAATGGCAAAAATACCTTCCATGGCAGAAAGGAAGTCGCAGAAACTTCTATTCTACATAGAAATTTCCTTTTACAACAGCCTTTTGTAATGAAATTACCATTAACTCATCCATTTGGGGCCTTTGGTAGCACAATTTCATCACTGCAACCAGCCACTGAATTCGCTGTGTATGTGTTTCAAACAGGTTTCAATAATCCCCCATGGGGGGATTATTTTTGGGGGGGGATTATTTGGAAACTTGTCGAGGGGGTGGGTGTTTATTTTTTTGGGGGGGTTTAATTTTGGGGGGTTTAATAGAGGTAATACGGTATTTCCCGGCTTTCGAGTTTTTGAAACGCCAGACATACATTCCTCACGTGCTATTCTGCTATTCCCTCCTTACTGCTAAACTTGCTAGACTCAGATTTGCGCGCGTTGACTGTTCATGACAAGCACGGTGTATAACCAATCAGCGTTGTAGCACCAATCTTACCAAGCGATTACAGACCAAGTTCCTCGACCTCTACCGACCACCCCCCCCCTTTCTCAAGCCTTTCAACTCCGCCACCCATCCCCACGCTGACACACCTGCTGCGCCTGTATTTGCGACTGCTGTTGCATCTGTGGCGGCGGTTGACCGGATGGAGGCGGAGCCTGTGTCTGCGTGGGCGGAGCTTGTTGTGTTTGTGCCTGTGGTTGTTGCTGTGTGGGCGGAGTCGACGGCGGGAATGTGGTGCCCGCCTGACTCGACGGTGGTATTGCGCCTGTGTTGGGCGAGTTGTTGTTAGGATTGCATTTATTTTTTTTAAACTGTTGCACTGTACTGTTTGTAAAGTTTGAAATGACAGAAACACCATTTTTTTGCGGTCGATTCAAAAAGTGCTGTTGCAACTCTCTCGGAGTTTCCAGTTTACACAAGCACCATCATGTTGTTGATGGGGCAAGATTCCAAGAAGGGGCTTAGTCAGTTCCACTGAAGTTTATACAAGTTCAAATAAAGTCAGTCCTAGTGTGAAGCCAGTTCACTCTGCTGCTACAACACCGCAATCAATGTTGCACGGTCACAAACAAACAAACACACCAGCACCTGCACACACAGCGCGCGTGTGCGTGCCCCTGCGAAACACCGCCATGTTACAACAGAGTGCACCGTTTTCACACCAGCACTCGACTCCACCCACCCGCTCCCCTAAGCGAAGCCATCGCCGCCACACCGAGTCCGAGGCCGAGTCCCATGATGTTGTACTTGGCCAACACCTGCATCGCCGTCATGATCTCGGAGACGGACTGCTCGTTGAAACCGCTCGAGCGAAGCGTCATTTGCAGACTGTCCAGGAATTGCAGCACCTGCGCAATCGGATGCTTTTGTGCGTGATTTATTGTCATTGAATCTGTCTGTCGGTTGGTTTGGCTCCAGCCGAAAGACCGATTGAGGTACGTCGGCAACCAGCTGTCCAATAAATAACAGCACGGTGTTATTGGTGTAAAATTCATGTTTGGCGTGCAACAAGCACCCACTAATTGTGAGTTTCATTGAAAAATAACCACGGCGACAATAAATTGACAACAAGAAACATTAAAATGGCGTTAATAAAACAATATTAGTAACGCGTCGCTATGTTGACATGTCAACAACACTAATGCGTCAACACCTACCCCACATCCACAAATTTCAAAAATTTCAAATCAACAATCTCAAAAAACTCCTCACATCCGAATTGCCGACACCTTCCATCGGATTGAACTTCACTTGTCCGGTGACGGCTGGCTGCTGCTGGGTGCTCGCTCCAAACATCGCGGACGGCGGCTTGTTCAGGTCGAAGTCTGCGTGGGCCAGGAGAAAACGATTAGGATTTTGAATTTAAAAATCACTTTAGGAGATCTTTCATGGGTTTCATGAGGGTGGAATTGGAATACTGGAATGCCGGATGAAAATAAGGGGCATTCATGAAACCTTGTGACCGCGTAGCTATGTTTTAACACAACAGCTACGCGTCACCAAATACTGCTTCATGAATGCCGCTTTAGATGGGCCCATGGTCCGGTGTGAAATAGCGTTTAAGAAATGTGGGAAGATCACAAGAATAATGTTGATGGTTACAGCCTTAGAGGTATCCAGAAAGAATCGGTAAATTGGATCTTTTGAATTGGCTTTTCAGACTTCAGATTTTACAGTTTGGATCAGAGCAATGGAATGGTTCACCAAACTGTATCGTATTAGTATATCAATGGACTAAAGGAATTTGCCTTACCATCCAAAAGAGCAGAAAGACCTAAGCTACATGGGAAGTTTTGTATCCTGTTCTGAAGCTTTTTAATACTGATAGATGGGAGTTCCGTTTTAACGTTTGGAATTCTAGAAAAAGTATTACTACGACAAAACTATTGTTCAAAAGTTTCAATTTTTAAATAAAACTACAGGAGAATTTGACGTGTGAAGTTGCAACTTACCGCGTCATGGCAGCACGCAATATGAAATGGAACGGAATATGAGGAAGACGGCTTTGTGCACGCATGTGTGTGTATCATTCTGCACGGGGATCGAGAAAACAAACCAGATGTTGAGCCAATATCAGTCAATAAATGAAAAGAAAGCACAAAACACGACAACTTTGACAAATAATTACAAATGAAAACAAATGAGAAATCTCCAATAGAAAGACACCGCTTAGTGCGACAACAATACAAATGTGACTTCGGGCAAAGGTAAATCGTCGAAAATAAAAGTCTGGCTAAGAATTATCCAGCGTTCTTACGTGGAAAGAAATAAAACACGTCCGAGTTAAACAGGCAGCATTCAACAACAGAAGCACTGTTCTGCTCAGTTAACAATGTTATTTTGAAAAAAAAACTGACCAGCAAAGTAATAACTAACGTTGCACAGTTTAACAAGTTCAAATCTTTTTTCAACAAATTCAATGACATAACGCATGAATTACAAAGCAAGTTCGGCTAATGACAGTAGCACCCATAAACAAGCAAACAAATATCATAAGAGGGCTGCAGTGCACGGTGCACCAGCGCCCGAGCGAGGCGAGAGTGACCGCGTGCTCCAGAGAACAATCAATGTTTGTTAACTACCGTTTACGGGTGTTTCAAGTTGCCACAGACCACACAAAGCCAAATAAACAAATGAACAACGAAAATAATCATCTGGAACTCATCGGCAACATAGACTTCCTGGCTGAAAGTTACCGGAGCTGGACAACTTTATCGTTAAACCGGCAACCTGTGTGGCTGACGCAAAATCGGCGCGGTTTGTAACACCTTTCAGTAGTGGCGACAATTAACAGCAACAACAGAATAATCAAGAATTAATGAAAATGCAAATTGCATGTAACCATAAATGTCGCAACAAAGAAAACACGTAAGATTTGTTGATTTTTTTTCGTCAACCTCATAAGGCCGCTTTTGTATAACGTAGCCAGGCCAGTGACGGACTGAATTGCATAATACAGCGTGGGCTAAAAAACTTCAAGTTTCAAACTTCTGGCGCGTGATAAGACCTTTACAGCTGAAATTTTCAGCGCTAATATAACACGTCTTCTAGTTTTTCAGACAAATTTTTTGGTTTAGTCAAGTAATAAACTCAGTTTTACAGCATATGTTTGAAAAATACCGTTTTTTCACAAAAAACAGTTTTCACCGAGAAACTCACAACGCATCATTGCTCATAGTCAACATCATTATCAAGATTCTCAGCTGGTAGTGGTTGGTTGTCTTCGTCCTCTTTTTCTTCATCGTCTTTTGACGAACGGCAGAAGACGATGAAGAAGAGGACGAAGACAATCAACCACTACCAGTTGAGAACCTTGATGATGATGTTGACGATGAGCAATAATGCGTTGTGAGATTCTCGGTGAAAACTGTGTTTGTGAAAAGGTGGTATTTTTTAAACATTATGCTGTAAAATTGAATTTACTTGACTAAAACAAAAAAATGTCTGAAAAACTAGAAGACGTGTTCTATTAGCGCTGAAAATTTCAGCTCTAAAGGTCTTATCACACGCCAGTGGCAGCAGTTGGGAAGTTGACGGTTCTTTTGGTCCACCCAGTATTTAAGAACGTGACTAGTAGTAGGCGCTTGCGCACGTATCTCGTTTCGTCTCGTGGAAACGCAGTCTTGTGATTGCGGAGAATGGTGGCTCAGAAACAGAGTTCAACTGACGTCACGAATCATTCCTTCCGCAAATGCGCATGGCAGTGACATCAAGAGCGCGCGGGTATCGAATGGAGGCACATTCATGGCAAGCGTTGGAACGCGAGTATTTACATGACTCGAATCCTGATGTTGTTCAGTCCCCACAACGGATGAAAGAATGCTTGTCGGCAAAGAACTGCTGAAAACGCTATAAAACAAACATCCATAGTAATTTTCACATGAAACAGGGAACCGATGAACAAATCGGAACATTTAAACTTGGCTATGAACGAGAAAAAACAAAAAAAAACACCGAAAAAACAATTACGAAAACACATCAATGGTAGAAAAATAGAACTAAAATGGGATCGAAAAGTGTCGATTTTTCAACAACAAAAAATACTGGCTCAAATCCGCCGAGACCATTCACGCAAGTGCACGACATCGTCAACATGAACAGTGTGCTGAATGACGCATGTCGACTTGCGCTTGCGTGAAAGAATGATTACCAATGTTTCCCAAGTCCCGTGCAGCACTATTGTTTCACGTGTGGATGAAACAACACCACCAGAACGGACTGCTTAGTAATTTAACGTCGTATTGTTCGGCTGCTGAACAGTGTGCGTTTCAAAGGCAGTGGAGTAGTAGGCATCTCCAGTCTAATTCGCATGGACTGGATTCCAAAACTTGGATGGGAACTGCGTCAATGTGCCTACCGTGCATACACTGTAAAACCTCCTTGAAAGACCAATACGATCACTAAAAGCGGTGCCGTTTCAACCAAACATGAACAAGACCTTAATCACAGATGCGGCACTCCGCTGTTCCAAGGTCAACTAAGCGAGCTCCAGCATGAATGAACAACAGAAAAACACCGAATAAGAGACACAAATTGCAGGTTGTCCTGGAAAAACCACAGAAACGAACCACTCGGATAGCGCTGCATGCCGGGCGGCGCCTGATTGGGCGGTGCCTGCGTGTTCACCGAGAACAGACTGACGGGCTGCTGCTGCTGTTGCGGCGGCGGCGGGCCGCCCGGCGGGGGCGGGCCTTGCGGCGGCGGGCCACCGTGCGGCGGCGGGCCCTGGAAGCCGCCGTGCGCGTGCGCGTGACCCATGAACCCGCCGGGACCCTGCGGTGGGGGGCCCATGCCGTGCGGCGGTGGGCCTCCGTAGCCCTGCGGGCCGCCTCCCCCGCCGCCCTGCGGCGGCGGGCCACTTTGGCCGGGCGGCGGCGGCCGCTGCCCGCGGCCGACTGTTGCGCATTGAAGAACTCCGGTCCGGCGTCGTGCTGGTGGTCGCCGGCGATTCGGCGGACGATGTCGACGCAGGCCATCTCGAGGTCGGCTGCGGTGGGTTTTTTTCGCTCGTTTCATTGGTGATTGCGGTATGATGAGGTTTGGAGTGAGTGCGACTGATTGTGTTTTGAATGAATATTAGTGATTTCTTTTGAAAGCCCGTTCATGCAGACGTTTTTCTGCACATTGACGGACCGTTGATTCGAAGATAAGATAGATCTAACCAAATAAAAAAAAAACGTCGGACTACGTTAAATGACCGCGTTGAGCAAAAAATCCCTCTGTGCACGTGCAAAAACATTGAGTCAGAGAAATAAAAAACTATGCGTCACCACCACGTCTGATGCTACGTTTTGCTTTCTGAGAGGTGTCTTGCCGTGCCACATCTGCATGGACGGGATTTCAAACTTTTTCAAAGACAAAACGTTCTTTTCAGTTAAAAAATACCAAATCAGTCGAATGGCAGTAACAAAACTAGTCGACTGAAAATGGTGGCCCTTAATTGACTAGCACATTATGGGCACACCACTAAATCCCGAATCCCGTTGCAACAGCAAAAATAACAGCTCATCAAAAGAATGGAATTGGAGAAAATTGAGTTCAATCCAATGGATCAAGTGATTTGTTTGGGAGATGCAAAGAATAAAAATGTGATTGATGTATTTCAATCCAAATCCGACATCTTATATTCGAAAACTCAATGTTTGAAGGCAGGTCTCTGGCTGAGGAGTGGTATTTCTGCTGGTGTAACGGTGTGATGAAATCAGATCAGAATACAACGTCGTTTATGGAAGTGCATTCTAATTTTGTCTGCAACTCAATGCACGCAGTGATGGAAAACAGTTTCATGCGCATGGTGAGTACGAAGGAACTCAACTCAAACCCAGCGAAGTGATCCGAGTTCCTCCTGAGAATCGACCCAGTAAAATCAGGCAATTGTGAACTATAAATCGCAACCAGCATCGTGAAACGAGTTTCCATTCGACGTCTGCAAACGCACTGAGTCACAGAACCAATGGAAAAAGATGATAATAAATTTCCTGAGCCGTATGCAGTGCCAAGCGAGAAAAAGCAGTCATTTCAGCAATCGATCAAAAATGGCCTAATAAAATTTATACAGCACAGAAATATCAGGCAGCTCTCAGGCTTACAAATACTACAGCCACGTTTATTTTTGTTTCGGGCTCGTTTTCTACCTGCACTAGGCGATGAGACCGTAATGACGCGCTCCACCGAGCGCTGCGCCTCCAGCGTCCCGGCCTTCGGGAACACCTGCACGGAAACGCCCGTCTTCTCTCGGATCTCCTTGATACTCGAGCCGGACTTGCCGATCACCATGCCGGCCGAAGTGTTCGGTACGACGAACTTCATCTGGAAATTGTGTGCGTGTGTGCGGAGCGCGCGCGCATTTTTTTTTCCTTTTTATCTTGGCGTTGTTGAGTGACACAACAGGATAACGAAATGACAGGTATTCCGAGACAGAGGTGTGCGCGCCAGACCTTTCTAGCCTGTCCCGGGTCGGGAGGCTGCGCGACGTCGACTCCCCTTTTTTGTCGCAAACTAAATGTCACACAAACTGACCTCTCAAAAACACGGCTGAGTGCTGTGTGCTTGCATGTGTAAATTTTTGATGCATGATATGAGGGGGAAAATTTTTCTGCGTCAAGTCAGCAGCAGCACGGCAACAAACAACAACAACAACAACACAAATGCTCAAAAAATTTTGCGTCAGCCCAAATTTTCTGCGTCAGCCTGACCCTGACCACATCGAACAACAAATAATTCGGTGTCCGTGCAACGTTGTTCAACACCTGGAGTCAAATAACAAAAGCAATTTTGGAACTTCACATCACAACCACTGCTGCTCAGAAACAAAACTTTTCTCTGCTTTAATTTTAATTTTTAACTGTTTTAATCGTGCGTGGTGCGTGACAACAAATTTTCTTGTTTGATAAAAGTCGAGTAGACAGTTGACCACGAGTGTCCAGACAAACAACAACAAAACTGCTTGAAATTAACACAGTGAAAATTTGTGTTTGTTGTCCAGAGTGGGACTGTCGACACCCAGACCCAATTGTTGATTTCCATTATGAAAATGAGATTTCTGATTTAATTTTGTTTCAATTTTGAAAGCGCTGAAAATGAAAAAAATTAGAAGTTTGTTCTATATTTTGTTCGGAAGGTGACTTTGACTCTCAATTTAAATAAAAAATGGTAACTTGCAACGTCTTCGCGAAGCGAAGAAAATTTTCAAAAAAATACGTTCTGAAAACGTATTTTACCTAACGATTTTTGGATGTCATCCGTAGTATTGAGGTATCTATAACACCCGTTCAGGTGTAAAAAACACAGATGTTTAGCAAAGGAGCGAACAAAAAGCTTTCGTAAAGGGCCAGTTGGACCAAGTGCTTGTTGATACGGTCAAAACAACAAGAATATTGTAACATTGAATCGAACCGTTATCAACAAAGCACTGAACAATCTAAAAAACGAACGATGAACTCATGACTATCCATGCAATAGCCGTTGTAAAACGAATCATAAGATGGCCATGGCCTGCGCCGGAGGCGCAGTAAAATTTTCAATCTGAGCACAAAATTTCCTGAAAAACAGTCCTTTGAAGACCTCGAAAATTGAAAGAATCAAAAAAAGCTGACGCAAACAACCGATTTTTTGTGTCATCCTAAATTATATTTGCGTCATTGGCGCAAGATGTCGCGTCAAAAAACCCTGGTTACCTGTACCACTGGTATTTGCAGAATAAAATGTGCTTACCATCTACATGCGCAGCGCGATTTCAAATACAAATACGTTACAACCTACAAAAGTAACCACAGCAATACACGCACTTTTGAAGATCTGCTTCAGTCAGCCAACTAAAATAATCGATTTTAATTTTGAAGTAATTTTATTGCATTTGTGAAAATTTTGTCTCTTCCAACCGAGGCGCTGCGCGACGTAGCCCCTCAGGCCCTGCGCGACGCGCGACGCTAGCCTGTCCCGGGACACCCTAGGAACACCCTATGCACATCTCTGTTCCGAGATGACGGTTTGACACCACGATCACACCATTGCATTATCCTTATACAGGATTGTTTTTTTGTGAATTTCAGAAGCACTGAATGGCTTCGTTTTCGTGAACCGCTGGGTATATGGATAAACACATTTTCAATGGTAACGACATTCGAAAATAAACTGCTGGTTTAGATTTATGTGTAAACTTTTTTGTTTTCCTTGAATTTTAAGGTTTTCAATTCCATGAGTAACTCAAAAGTGACAAAAAATGCGACAGTGGAGAAACATGGAGCTTCATGCTACGATTGAATGGTTGATGATTTGGTTGATACACGGCGCAGAAAATACCTAAAATACCCGTGTTTAACCAATTGAAAGAAAGGGCGATGAGGAGTAACTGTTTTTTTTAAAGATCTAAACGAACAGCTTATTTTCAAATGTACCGGCTTTTGAAAATGCAAAACAATCGGTTTTGCATTGCAGTATCAGTGTGACACGCACACAACGGACACTTAGAAAAATAGTTTTGAACAGTTCAACAAACAAATAACAGTACATCGTCAACAAAACAGTAACATGACAATAACACTACAAACGAATATGATGAAAGAACAGTATAATGAATAATTGAATTTCACTGAAGCAAGTACATAATTTGACAGTTAACAAAAACAAACAAAAATGGAACAAAAAAGAGGCTAAGATCCCAGGTAGGAACTACCAGAATGGTAGACAGCGGCGACAACATAGACTTCCAGTATGGAAGTCACCGGCAGACGGTAGCGGGACATCTATGTATGATCTTGTCGTGGCAGCGTTCTCGCACAAGGGCTATCACGCTAGCAATGCAAACAAGATGTACTTACTTCATTCATCAGGGGTTAGGGCTAGTTTAACGTCTTCACCACAAAATTCACCCTATTATCGGAGTTTAGTATCGTCGGTTTTAATTTCAATGAGGGAAAGAAACTGGCGCTCTAAACACATAAAAAAATTCGACGGAGTTTTTCAGCGGATTTTTCAGTCACGGACTTTGTTGGTCATCCTCATTCGATTGGAAATTAACACAATAATAAACACAAACAAAAAACAAACAATTATCATACCCGTGAATAACGTTTCACATTTTCGCAAAAAAAACAACAGAAGTATGATAAACAAATTAGACACGAATAACAGAAGTAACAATGCCAAGCAAAGTATTGCAATAAAACATGAACACCGCGCCGCGCTGGAATGAAGGTGCGTTTTTTTCTCTGACATTTAAAAAAATCTGAAACGTTTTCTGAGAAAACGTCTGCTTTTCTAAAGACACAAGACTTTGAAGTGTTAGTTAAATCTGAAATTAACACATCACAAAAAAAATGTAACAAGACGATCTGGCCAATAACATCCCGATTGTTTCAAACGAACATGAAGATGTGTGTGAATGGAATGAACAATGTTGAAAAGACATCATTAACTTACCAAGAAAAAAAAACAGAAAAAATACTACATAAGGCCAGACTAGAGATGTCAAGAAAAAAAAAATTTTCTATTTTTTTTCTTTTTTTAAAAAAAATTTTTTTTTTTTTAAATTTTTTTTTTAAAAATGAAAGTTGTTCAGAATTTTTCAGGGAGTCCGAATATCACCATCTGAGGAGCCACCGACTTACCATATGACCCCCACTCATATGGGAGGAGGGTGAAAATTTCAGACTTGGTTTCGGCGACCCCATTTTCCCACCGACGACATCACGTCTCGTGTTTTGCCTCTCAATTCACCTCAAATAACATGGAAACAAGTTCCACAACAAACCGGTGTGATCATGCTGACGACACGAGGCGAAACAGCAACGAGCAACCAACGAAGTTACGCTTGCAGTGGCAGACAGTGCAATTTCCACCTTTCGAGATCCTGAAAAACGATGCGTAAATGTGAGTTCTCTGCTTCTATCTCACCTTAGCGACATCGGAATTTGTTGAACTAGCCTTTGCGACGCTCAAGTACTTCAATGCGCGAGTCGATCATCACTCACCAAGGCTGAAAACAGTCGATAAATCAATCCAGAATACCACCTGCAGCGTTGAAGACTAAGTGACAAGGTAAAGTCAAAGAAAATTTTTGTTGAACTTTCGAAAAATTATGCCAAAAACGGCATTTTCAGGGCACATTAAAGAAAAAATTTCAAAAATTTTTAATAAAAAAAATAAAAAAAAAATGCTCATTTTTTTTTACTTTTTTTTTAAAAAAAAATTAAAAAAAAATTTTTTTTTTGACACTTACATCTCTAGGCCAGACCGAAAAGAATCAAGATGAATGATAGCACCGTGAAACCTTGGATAACGTATCATTTCCAAAGTCAATCGATCAAGCTTCGAATCAATTCGAATCGAATGAATCAGGCCTCCGGAGTACGGTTTGGTTAACCAGTGAATACAGAACAAAAACAGCAGACAAAATCACCACAAACAAAACGTGAACCTTTGTTTCTCAATGTGTCCGTTGGTTGGTGGTCCGTGAGAGAACTTTGATTGACTTTCAGATACGGTTTCTTAACCACAAGTTCAAAGCGGCGTTCATGAAGCAGTATTTAGTGACCATGTTCATGACTAGAAACATAGCTACGCGGTGACTAACACTGCTTCATGAATGCCCCTTTATAGTTATCCAAGGTTCCGATGAGCAGAGAAACACGGATACAAAAATTAAAAAATCCCGCACTAACCTCATGACTGCGCGGCGTGTTTTTCTGATCGAACTGATCCGGATGGTGGTTTGGATCGATTTTGTCGCTGATTTTATCGATCAGAATCTTCACGAGTTTACCGACGCACGAGATTTTACCGCGAGCATTCAGCACTCGTTCCATGGTGGCTGCAAATTGAAGAAAATAAAGACTTTTATGTTACCGTATGTTTTTATGCTATGTTTTATCATGGTTCTTATGTCATGTTTTATTTATGTTTGTATGCCTTTTATGTTAAGTTTTAAAATGTTACGAAATCACGTATACGTTTAAAGTTGAGACTGCGAATCTCATAATAACAAGTTTTACTGCTCTGATAAAAAATTACAAAAGTTCCATTAGTCCATTTTACATATGGAAGGTTTTTCGAAAAAGCACTGTTTGTCTGTCTCAGATCACACAAAAATAAAAAAAACGAAGTGACTAAAACTGAAAAAAAACGCACTCGGATAGAAGCCGTCTTCATTGCGCGACATTTTTATATTGCAACCTGTCTCCGCCTTGATCTGTTTCATTGTGTCGCCCTTTTTGCCAATTATAGCACCCGCCACAGACGCTGGTACCATCCAACGAATGCTCACTTCTTCTGAAACGAAAAAAAGACGGGATTTTCAGCTTGTTGCTTAGTTTTTTCAATATTTTTTGTGATTTTGTTTCACAACTTGAAAGCACCCAGAATGAAACGGACTTGAGTTTTACTTGATGAAACTGTGGTCCGGCAAAAAAAAACGTATGAAGCTTCAAGTTTTGCGTTGTTTATTCAGAAAAACATGGCTCGCATTTTGCTCAGCATGCACGCAAAAATCGCTGAGAAGGGTGCTTACAGTTTTTCAGTTTATTAGTTTCTCAATTATTATAAACCGGTGCAGTTTAATGACATGCATGTTTGTCTACGTGGAAAGGAAGCAAAAAAAACGATGAACAAAAACTAACGACACAAAAAAAACAAAGCACGCAACAGAACAAAAACACGAAGACTCCATCATCCTCATATGTTTGTTTTGTTATCAGCTTTTTTTCTGAGCTTATTGTCGGTTAATTTTTCTGTTGTCTCTCACGGTCTCACTCTCACCTGTGAACAAAAAAACGCCAACAAAATCTGTGAACGTTTGTCTTTTGAAGCAAAATCCGCACGCATATGCTGGGAATTTAATTAGCGAGAGTTCGAGTTGAATTAAAATCAAGAATGAATGCTTTGCGAATGCGGGCTGGGTTCGCCAGCTGAGCTTATTAAAAATGAAGGAACTTGGCTGGGTGGACGTAGAGATGTAAGGGTCAAAAAAATTTTTTTATTTTTTTTAAGTAAAAAAATGAGCTTTTTTTATTTTTTTTATTAAAAATTTTTGAAATTTTTTCTTTAATGTGCCCTGAAAATGCCGTTTTTGGCATAATTTTTCGAAAGTTCAACAAAAATTTTCTTTGACTTTACCTTGTCACTTAGTCTTCAACGCTGCAGGTGGTATTCTGGATTGATTTATCGACTGTTTTCAGTCTTGGTGAGTGATGATCGACTCGCGCATTGAAGTACTTGAGCGTCGCAAAGGCTAGTTCAACAAATTCCGATGTCGCTAAGGTGAGATAGAAGCAGAGAACTCACATTTACGCATCGTTTTTCAGGATCTCGAAAGGTGGAAATTGCACTGTCTGCCACTGCAAGCGTAACTTCGTTGGTTGCTCGTTGCTGTTTCGCCTCGTGTCGTCAGCATGATCACACCGGTTTGTTGTGGAACTTTTTTTCATGTTATTTGAGGTGAATTGAGAGGCAAAACACGAGACGTGATGTCGTCGGTGGGAAAATGGGGTCGCCGAAACCAAGTCTGAAATTTTCACCCTCCTCCCATATGAGTGGGGGGGGTCATATGGTAAGTCGGTGGCTCCTCAGATGGTGATATTCGGACTCCCTGAAAAATTCTGAACAACTTTCATTTTTTAAAACAAAATTTAAAAAAAAAATTTTTTTAAAAGAAAAAAAATAGAAAATTTTTTTTTCTTGACATCTCCAGGTGGACGTGCATATATACATGATCAAAAGGATGGAACACCGTCACTTTAAACATTCGAAACACACACCTCTCACTCAAGTAATTCTGTCAAGTAAAGGTGGCTGGCGCTGGCATGGAAATGAAACTTGTTTTCCTCAATAGGCTAAATTCATACTTTCGGTTTTTCAAAACGTCACAGACAGCAAGCAAGAGCACAAGACGAAGACAAGACCAGACCAGATAGACAACAGAAAAACAAAGAAACCGTCTGCTGACTCTGCTTGAAATTGAAAACCCGGCCCTTTTCTCTTCTCCCCACTCAGACAGATGGGATTCTTTCACTTTTTTTTCGTTCACCTTCATCATCGAATCTGCTCGAATGACGGAATCTTGCCGTCGCTCCTCCATGCCCATGGTGCAGTCCACTTGCACTCTTACCGTCATCAGCGTCCGCGATGTTCGCCCGTTTCGCCTGGTGATCGCTGTCGCTTAACGCCGGCGAATTGGAGCGTTTCATTTTTTTGGAATCGGAATCAGTTTTTTCAATTTGATTTCATTTAACCAACGTTCACTTCAATCAAAATTATCGGCTGGGTTTTCCTCTGTCCTTCGATTTCAATTCAGGACGATTGTATTTTTATTTTTCTTGAATCTGCCGCAGCCGCCGTCGTCTCGTCGTTTTTTTGGTTGTTTTCTTTCTTTGTGCCTGTAATGAAAAGAAAATGACATTATTTTGGAATTTTAGTTTTTTTTGTGTGGAAAGAAGATTTGAATTTTTTGAACATTTGAGGTTTTTTTATTCCGGAATACCTTCTTAATCTAGGGTTGTTAAACAAAAATGAAATTTTTTTTTTTTTTTAAAAAGTGATTAAAAAAAACAAAAATGCCAATTTAAAAAAAAAAAAAATCCGAAAAATTTTCCTCTAATATGCTCTGAAAACCTCAATTTTGGCACAATTTTTCGAAAGTTCAACAAAAATTTTCTTTGATTATACCTCGTAAAACCTTTAGCAGTCGATTTTGGGCCGTTTTACCGACTGATTTTAGGCTTCGACAACATCTGCGATGAAGTTTTTGAGCGTCCCAAAGCTTAGCCTACCATTTCCGATGCAGATAAGGTGACGATTCGCCTCGCAGAGCGTCCGATTGTGCTCGCTGCTCCGTTTGCAAGCGCTACGTTGTCTGGTTGCTGCTTCGTGTCGTGTCGTCGCGACACCATCAGAAGAATTGATCGAATTTCAAGGCGGTATGTTTGTCTTCACTTTAGCATTAGCTTAGCTGGGGACAATTAGTGACGTTTTGGAGGTCAAAACACAAGAAGAGGCATGGTGACGGTTTGGAAAAGGGGTAATTGAGGTCACCAAAACAAAATCTGCAAAGTTCCGCCATACGGGAGTCATTCGGGAGGCGCTTGCATATCATATGTGGTTCTTCGGACTCCCTGATTGATTTAGCACAACTTTGATTTTTGAAATTTTTTTCAAAAAAATTTTTTTTTTTTTTTAACAAAAATGACGATTTTTGTTTTTTTTAACAACCCTATCTTAATCCCTTTCCCCCCTTCATCTTCATTTAACCAAAACTGTAAACCAGCAACTAGATTACGGTAGTTTAGCTTTTTGCATCGTGAAATGAAAAGAATTATTTACAATGGTTCGTCACTTTAATCACTGTTAACCAAAACAATTCAACAAAATCTTGCAACTCTTTTGCTATTGGCTGCATTTTTTATCAATTTTTTGAAAACTATTTTTGTTAAGTTTTGCTATTTAAAAAACTCAATTGTGTCACGCTGGTTTCTTGAAACGCATCCGGGATACGGTAAAACTAACGCGCACAGCAAAGGTTCACAAGGGGTTTCACAGGTTTCGTTTTAAATGATCGAATGATGCTCCCGCAAGAATTTTGCAGAGAATGCCAAAAAAACAGATTCATCGGGACAAATGAAAATGATTCACAAGGCTTCCAAAAATTATCGCTCACACAAAGAACAATTTACTTGATAATAATAAAGACCTTGGTGTTTGGAAAAAAATTAAATTTCTGCTAAAACCGGTTTAAATTTTTTTAAAAATAAGTGTATTTGCTGCTTACAACACAGACTTGTAAAAAATGCGTTGGAAAAACACAAACGCTGTGCAAGAAATTGCAAGTGAAGCAAAATATCACAAAAAATGCGCGCGCATCGAACAAAACGGACCGAACAAAACCACTCATAATTTTTGCATTTTTCAGGTTGCCGCAAGGCATCATCACTAGTTGTGATAATATTTGACACAGTTTATCTGAGACGAACAATATGTTTTTGTTGATTTTAATAAAAACAAAAAAGTGTTCAGTTAACATTAAACAGACATACCTACAGTGTATATTGAATTTTTTGGGTTACACATGCGAGATGGTTTTTTGTCAGTTCAACTCAAACTTTCAGAATATTCCCACCCAACACAAAAGTATTACCAAAACCATGCCATTGATAACTGACACAATAATGGTAATTTTCATTTCACTATTTCTCATCTGCATCAACCTTTCATCTGCGGTCACAATTTGCGGTGAAAACGAGCTGAAATGCGTTGCGGACTGCTGCGTCAATGGTGAAGGTCAATACTATTGCTGTAAAAGGGCGACTAATAGCAAATATATTATTCAAATAGTAATTCAAGAGCGCGTGAAAATACTGAAAACTACCAGTTGGTTGGTCCCGGCGTTCGTTTCCGGTAAGAATGCTGCTTCCGTTGTATCTGCATTGTCGAAAAACGCCAACGGCGTTGATTAACGCCTACGGTTTAAAAATGGTTTACAGGCAGCTCAACACATTTTTTTGAGTAAATTATCTTGAGCAGAGGCATTCTTATGACCTGTCTTCTCAATATGGTTCTGTGATTCAATGCGCTCATTGATAGAAACGCAGTTTCTTCTTTCTTACGCTTAACGCGGGAATTCAAAGTTCGTAAAATGTCCGGAATCTCTAAGGTCTATCTGTCCCGGTCCCGTAAATATCGGCATTTTCCAATTGCAGCAATAAGCACGAAACTAGTTTCCGTTCCCCCTGCCGCAGCACACGCATTAAGTCGTAAAACCAAAAGAAAATATACGGTAATACAGAAGTAATGTTTCGCAGAATTTATATGAGGATAATAGGAGATGCAAACGTTCAGTGTATTCCACTGCATGTATACGGTATATTAAACAATAAACTTATGACAACCGTAATATACCAAAAAATGGTCTTACTTATCAATTTCAGAGTCGAATGGACCTGGCTGATACTAAGTCTAATCGTGAGTATCGTACTCTCCGTTGTGATTACCGTACTCTGTTGTTTGTTCTGCTCTGGTTGCTGGTGCTATAGGCAGTTGAATCCGGACTCCTATGTCGGAATCGGAGGTACGGTTTGAGGATTACGGTATTTCTTAATTAGACTTTTTTGAAATAAAAGTTGAACCCCCTTCCCCGGTTGATTGCTGGGGATGTACCGGAACCCATGCCCTTATTGCAAGTTTGCAATGAAAACGCTAAAATTTCACGAAAAAATCGATAAATAAGTTGATTGTAAATACAAATAACCTTATATTTTTTCTAAATTATGCAGATGGAAAGCGAAAAAACATCTTTTTTAACAAAAATTTGTGATTTTTAAACAAAAGATGGTGTTTGAACAACAAACTGTGATGATATGGACATTTTGGCAAGGGGTGCCAAGTCGTGAAGCGGGGTGGGGTGCCTACGAGGGATCCCAGGTTTTGGGGATAGATCGGGTGTCAGGGACCCCTGCGATATGGCCAGAATGAGAAAAAATGTGTTAAAAATGTTATGTTGCTCACACATTCCGTCTTTCAGTATGGACGAATAAATAAGGCAGTTCTTGTATTCTCCATCACGGCGGAATTGGTCGCAGATTTGAAAAACCGATTAATTTGATGCACAATTGGCTCTTAGAAACTTTTCTTTCATTCAAATTTCGCGCGCTCCTTGCATCTTGAAAAAAATGCCATGTTTATTTGGCTATTCCATTTATTTATGAAGTCAGGAATAGGTCAGGGGAACGCAGCTTGCTGACAAGCACAAAGTTTCACCAAAAACAATAAAAAAAGTTAAAAGTTTTTTTACAACGATGGGATTCGTTTCCCTAAGGCCCCTGCCCTCCTAAGCGGGAGCGATACCGCTGCGCTATGGCTGCAACAAGAAAAAATGCGTTAAAAAAGTTGCTCGCACATTCGGTTTTTTATGCGGATTTAGAAACATTACTTCTATGAAAAAGTGCCTTTATAGAAATGTGCGTGAAACACGGGCAAAACGGCTGTAGCCTACACCAGTGTGTTTCAGAAATCGATAAGTTAACTTGGCATACATTAAACGTGAGGAGGGGTGGGTAGAGAAAAAAATCCCAGAATGCATGTTTTCTACAGAAAAATCACTGGCGAAAGTGGGGAACTGAAACGAAGAACTAAAAACAACTGAGCAAAAAACAAACAAACCACACCACAACCACTGAGATCGTCTAATCAAGATATCATTTAACAATTTCGTTGGTTTTTAGGTTGTACGACTGAATGCGTTTGCAGACGCAGAAACAAAACCAATTTCATTCATTATGTGGCAATTCAAATTAGCCCAAGAAGGGTTGGGGAAAATCCGGCTTTTTCATTAAAAATTTTAAATTTTTTTCTGCAAGTCAGGTTTGTTCGAAGCGTCTCGTCGAGCTGAGTTCAGCTAAGATATTTTCAAAAGACAGATCCGTGAAACTATCAGAGCGCAAATCGTGTTTTACAAAAATTTTGTCTATTTCATACAGTCTATCTCGCTAATTTATGCAACTACCTGATTGGTTGGTCATAGCAATTCTCAGCGCTGATTGGTTAGTCATGAGCAATCTCAGCGCTGATTGGTTGGTCATGAGCAAATCTCAGCGCTTATTGGTTGGTCATTACGTCATGTTGCACATATTTTCCAGATGGACTGTAGAAAGAAAAATACAATTCACCAGTAAAACTGGACAATTTTTGACGTGTAATTTAACAATGAGTTGTTCTTAAGGCGCGTTTAGCAATTAGTTTTTTGTGCGTACGCACGGATACGACACGTAAAAAATGGCCACGTGATTTAGAAATCGTGTCGTGTGTGCTATCTTAATGCATTACGGACACGATTAGTTTGCGTACGGGATTTAGAACGACGTTTGTGCGTACGGACGAAAAACTAAATGATGTTTCCGCCTTTAGTAGTTTCTTTAAAAATAACCAAAAATTGGATGTGTTCCTAAATCCCTGTTGACTGTGGTGGCAAAGTCCGCATTCTCTGTTTGCCCCCCTTCTCCCCCAAGACACTTAGTTTTAGCCAGTTTTGCTACCTGGCACATGGCAAGGACCCGCTCTTCAAAAACACCTATGTCCGAATTTTGGAAATGAAGAGAAAAAAAACACGCACCAGAAATGGTACCACATTTTTAGGTAGGGTGTACCTACGTAGTGGGGGAGGGATAAGTTGAACCCCATCCCCCGGTTGATTGCTGGGGGATGTACCGGAACCCATGCCCCTTATTGCAAGTTTGCAATGAAAACGCTAAAATTTCACGAAAAAATCGATAAAATAGTTGATTGTAAATACAAATAACCTAATATTTTTTCTAGATTATGCAGATGGAAAGCGAAAAAACACCTTTTTTAACAAAAATTTGTGATTTTTAAACAAAAGATGGTGTTTGAACAACAAACTGTGATGATATGGACATTTTGGCAAGGGGTGCCAAGTCGTGAAGCGGGGTGGGGTGCCTACGAGGGATCCCAGGTTTTGGGGATAGATCGGGTGTCAGGGACCCCTGCGATATGGCCAGAATGAGAAAAAATGTGTTAAAAATGTTATGTTGCTCACACATTCCGTCTTTCAGTATGGACGAATAAATAAGGCAGTTCTTGTATTCTCCATCACGGCGGAATTGGTCGCAGATTTGAAAAACCGATTAATTTGATGAACAATTGGCTTTCAGAAACTATTTTTTTCTTTCATTCAAATTTCGCGCGCTCCTTGCATCTTGAAAAAATGCCATGTTTACTTGGCTATTCCATTTATTTATGAAGTCAGGAATAGGTCAGGGGAACGCAGCTTGCTGACAAGCACGAAGTTTCACCAAAAACAATAAAAAAAGTTAAAAGTTTTTTTACAACGATGGGATTCGTTCTCATAAGGCCCCCGCCCTCCCAAGCGGGAGCGATACCGCTGCGCTATGGCTGCAACGAGAAAAAATGCGTTAAAAAAGTTGCTCGCACATTCGGTTTTTTATGCGGATTTAGAAACATTACTTCTATGAAAAAGTGCCTTTATAGAAATGTGCGTGAAACACGGGCAAAACGGCTGTGGCCTGTACCAGTGTGTTTCAGAAATCGATAAGTTAACTTGGCATACATTAAACGTGAGGAGGGGTGGGTAGAGAAAAAAATCCCAGAATGCATGTTTTCTACAGAAAAATGACTGGCGAAAGTGGGGAACTGAAACAAAGAACTAAAAACAACTGAGCAAAAAAACAAACAAACCACACCACAACCACTGAGATCGTCTAATCAAGATATCATTCAACAATTTCGTTGGTTTTTAGTTGTACGACTGAATGCGTTTGCAGACGCAAAAACAAAACCAATTACTATCGCGGCCCAGGAGATCGCGGCCCGGAGTATCGCGGCCGAAGCATCGCGGCCTGAAAGATCGCGGCCTGGACGATCGCGGCCTGAACGATCGCGGCCCGGACGATCGCGGCCTGGGACGATCGCGGCCTGGGATGATCGCGGCCCGGGATGATCGCGGCCCGGGACGATCGCGGCCTGGGACGATCGCGGCCTGGGACGATCGCGGCCTGGGACGATCGCGGCCTGGACGATCGCGGCCTGGGATGATCGCGGCCTGGGACGATCGCGGCGTTTTCATAACCTTGTCATATATCCAGATCAGACTGGCAATTTACATGTGGCAGTCACCGTGCATTGCACCGTGCATACAACAACCAATTTTGACTGGAGAATGGAGATTGCAACTCAAATTCGAAACAACCCACAGATTCAAGTCTTTTGAAATTTCGTCTTTCGCTCAAGTCTTTCGAGCAGTTCATTCAATGCAGAGCAGAAGAACAGGCGAAAACACATTGTGTTTTCCAACAGTGCGCGTGCACAGTTTGCTGCGGCTGCACAATTGATATGGACTATAACAGCCAGCGGCAATCATGGCAGCATGGCGCAGTGGTTAGTTGCTGGTTCGACTCGCAGACTGTGCAGAGAAAAATTTTCACATTTTTTGCCGCACGACAAATTCTTTGGTGTTCTGTGGATTGCTATGATTTCAAAACAAAGTCACTCACAAATTTGCATTCAGCACTTCAGGCTCTGTTTTTTTTTGTTGTGAATAGCCAGAGAATCAGCTAATTGGTTGGTGATCGTGATGAAACCAATCTCATCCTCCCCACAGCAATGCCTGCACAGAAAGCATGCATCACGTGACCACCAACCAATCAGCTGATTCCCTATAATTTAGAGTTCGACTGTGGAGTTCATGTGATGGCTGAAACTCACTGAATTAGTGAATTCACTGAATAAAAACTAAACTGCTGACATTTTTGTTTGAGAATACAGAAAATAATCAAAAAAATGTCTCATTTCAGGACGATAGTGAGTGAGCATGTGCTCACAATGAATAACAACAAAAGTAAACAAAATTTATAAAATTGAACTTTGACGCACGGCTTTTTAGGGGAGAACCTAAAACCATCCGGCACGTCACGGCACGTCACGTCATCGTTTATGCGTCCGTATCTGTCTGAACGTCGACGCACGTCGCCGTACAGGAGCATAAACGAGCGCGTGTTCTAAAACCATCCGGCACGTCACGGCACGTCACGTCATCGTTTATGCGTCCGTATCTGTCTGAACGTCGACGTACGTCGCCGTACAGGGGCATAAACGAGCGCGAGTTCTAAAACAAGACGTGACGTGCCGTGACGTGCCGGATTGCTCTTTTTTGCAGCATAAACGAGGTTTGACGTGACGTGACGTGCCGTGCCGGATGCAAATACGGACGGCTAAACGGGCCTTAAGACAAGCTTTGCGACGCTCAAAAACTTCTGTACAAAAGTTGTTCAAGCCTAAAATCAATTGGTAAAACGGTCCAAAATCGACTGCTGGTGGTTTACAAGGTAATATCATAAAACAATTTGTTAAACTTTTGAAAAATTGTGCCAAAAATGAGGTTTTCAGAGTGTATTGGAAAAAAATCTTTCGATTTTTTAAATCGACATTTTTGTTTTTTATTTAATTTTTTTTTAAATTTCAATTTTTGTTTAACAATCCTACGTGTGAGTGACTCAACCCGATCCGACAGCTCCCATGTGAATGACTACAGGGTGTTTCAGAAGTAGTGGGTAGGTGTTTGACGCGTTATTTCTCGACTTGTGTACACCCATATTGAATGAAATTTTAGTCAGTTGATCAAAAATTCACCTTAGATTTGTGCAAAATTTAAGAAAAATTCATTCACCTGCCCGCGAATGACATAGCAAAACACAAAAAAACATTGATTTCAGCACGCAACTGGGGGTTTGGCACCGGGTTAAACATTACCTTGTATGCGGCCGAATCGTGTTGCATGAATGAATACGAGATCTTATTTAATCCGATTTGTTTGTTGTAATTTTTTTTATATTTGCCGGTTTTTGGAACGTGGTAGACCTTTTTTATTCTAGAGAAGGAGGTTTTGGCTGTGACGTAAAGGTGCAAGCGATGCAATGAGGCTCAATTTGAGCAATTTAATTGAGTTGACACTGTTGCCGTTGTTGTTGATGTTTGCTGTTATCGCCATACACATTTCGAAGTTTTCTTTTGAATGCTGTCCTTTGTTGACCGGTGGTATCGCGTGATTTGGTATTTTCTGGTCCATTTTTTGAAACTTTTGTTTTGCTCTGTCATTCGTGCGCAGGTGAATAAATTTCTTTGAAATTTAGCACAAATCTTAGTTGAGCCTCCCTGAACAATATTTCATTCAATAGGGTTCAACACAACTGGAGAAATAACGCGTCAAACACGTACCCCAGTCTTCTGAAACACCCTGTAGAGACGAACCGGAGGTACCTGGCAAGGCAGGAATGAATGAGAATGATGGGTCGTTTCAATCTTCACGCCATAGCTTGGCGACGTAATTTGTTTTGGCAATAAATCTGAAAATGGAATTTGCAGCGCATTTGATTTTCTTGATCTGCGTGCTTATTATTAAATAAAACAAAAATTGCATGGGTGCTGCTCTGCTTAAAACAGAGCGTGCTAAAAACTAAGCCTAAGCCAGGCCGCGATCATCCCAGGCCGCGATCGTCCCAGGCCGCGATCGTCCCAGGCCGCGATCATCCCAGGCCGCGATCATCCCAGGCCGCGATCATCCCAGGCCGCGATCATCCCAGGCCGCGATCATCCCAGGCCGCGATCGTCCAGGCCGCGATCGTTCAGGCCGCGATCGTCCAGGCCGCGATCTTTCAGGCCGCGATACTTCGGCCGCGATGCTTCGGCCGCGATCGAATGGGCCGCGATCTAACGCACGCCATTCAAATTAACCCAAGAAGGATTGGGGAAAATCCGGCTTTTTCATTAAAAAAATTAAATTTTTTTCTGCAAGTCAGGTTTGTTCGAAGCGTCTCGTCGAGCTGAGTTCAGCTAAGATATTTTCAAAAGACAGATTCGTGAAACTATCAGAGCGCAAATCGTGTTTTACAAAAATTTTGTCTATTTCATACAGTCTAAAATCTCGCTAATTTGTGCAACTAGCTGATTGGATGGTCATAGCCATTCTCAGCGCTGATTGGTTAGTCATGAGCAATCTCAGCGCTGATTGGTTGGTCATGAGCAAATCTCAGCGCTTATTGGTTGGTCATTACGTCATGTTGCACATATTTTCCAGATGGACTGTAGAAAGAAAAATACGTATTCACCAGTAAAACTGGTCAATTTTTGACGTGTAATTTAACAATGAGTTGTTCTTAGTAGTTTCTTTAAAAAAATAACCAAAATTTGGATGTGTTCCTAAATCCCTGTTGACTGTGGTGGCAAAGTCCGCATTCTCTGTTTGCCCCCCTTCTCCTCCAAGACACTTAGTTTTAGCCAGCTTTGCTATCTGGCACATGGCAAGGACCCGCTCTTCAAAAACACCTATGTCCGAATTTTGGAAACGAAGAGAAAAAACACGCACCAGAAATGGTACCACATTTTTAGGTAGGGTGTACCTACGGAGTGGGGGAGGGATAAGTTGAACCCCCTCCCCCGGTTGATTGCTGGGGGATGTACCGGAACCCATGCCCCTTATTGCAAGTTTGCAATGAAAACGCTAAAATTTCACGAAAAAAAAATCGAAAAAATAGTTGATTGTAAATACAAATAACTTTATATTTTTCTAAATTATGCAGATGGAAAGCGAAAAAACATCTTTTTAACACAAATTTTTGTGATTTTTAAACAAAAAAAATGTGTTTGAAAAACAAACTGTGATGATATGGACATTTTGGCAAGGGGTGCCAAGTCGTGAAGCGGGGTGGGGTGCCTACGAGGGATCCCAGGTTTTGGGGATAGATCGGGTGTCATGGGACCCCTCCCCAACTACCAGACGCAACTTTGTCCGAGCTGACCAGAAAGCCCCAAAAACGACCACTGCGATATGGCCAGAATGAGAAAAAATGTGTTAAAAATGTTGCTCACACATTCCGTCTTTCAGTATGGACGAATAAATAAGGCAGTTCTTGTATTCTCCATCACTGCGAATTGGTCGCAGATTTGAAAAACCGATTAATTTGATGAACAATTGGCTTTCAGAAACTATTTTTTTCTTTCATTCAAATTTCGCGCGCTCCTTGCATCTTGAAAAAATGCCTTGTTTACTCAGCTATTCCATTCATTTATGAAGTCAGGAATAGGTCAGGGGAACGCAGCTTGCTGACAAGCACGAAGTTTGACCGAAAACAATAAAAAAAATTAAAAGTTTCCTTGCAGCGATGGGATTCGTTCCCCTAAGGCCCCCGCCCTCCCAAGCGGGAGCGATACCGCTGCGCTATGGCTGCAACGAGAAAAAACGCGTTAAAAAAGTTGCTCGCACATTCGGTCTTTTATGCGGATTTAGAAACATTACTTCTATGAAAAAGTGCCATTATAGAAATGTGCGTGAAACACGGGCAAAACGGCTGTGCGCTATACCAGTGTGTTTCAGAAATCGATAAGTTAACTTGGCATACATTAAACGTGAGGAGGGGTGGGTAGAGAAAAAAATCCCAGAATGCATGTTTTCTACAGAAAAATGACTGGCGAAAGTGGGGAACTGAAACGAAGAACTAAAAACAACTGAGCAAAAACAAACAAACGAACCACACCACAACCACTGAGATCGTCTAATCAAGATATCATTTAACAATTTCGTTGGTTTTTAGGTTGTACGACTGAATGCGTTTGCAGACGCAGAAACAAAACCAATTTCTTTCATTATGTGGCAATTCAAATTAGCCCAAGAAGGTTGGGGAAAATCCGGCTTTTTCATTAAAAAAATTAAATTTTTTTTCTGCAAGTCAGGTTTGTTCGAAGTGTCTCGTCGAGCTGAGTTCAGCTAAGATATTTTCAAAAGACAGATCCGTGAAACTATCAGAGCGCAAATCGTGTTTTACGAAACTTTTGTCTATTTCATAAAGTCTATCTCGCTAAATTATGCAACTAGCTGATTGGTTGGTCATAGCAATTTTCAGCGCTGATTGGTTTGTCATGAGCAATCAATCTCAGCGCTGATTGGTTGGTCATGAGCAAATCTCAGCGCTTATTGGTTGGTTATTACGTCATGTTGCACATATTTTCCAGATGGACTGTAGAAAGAAAAATACGTATTCACCAGTAAAACTGGACAATTTTTGACGTGTAATTTAACAATGAGTTGTTCTCAGTAGTTTCTCTTTTAAAAAAATAACCAAAATTTGGCTGTGTTCCTAAATCCCTGTTGACTGTGGTGGCAAAGTCCGCATTCTCTGTTTGCCCCCTTCTCCCTCAAGACACTTAGTTTTAGCCAGCTTTGCTATCTGGCACATGGCAAGGGCCCGCTCTTCAAAAACACCTATGTCCCAATTTTGGAAACAAAGAGAAAAAAACACGCACCAGAAATGGTACCATATTTGTAGGTAGGGTGTACCTACGGAGTGAGGGATAAGTTGAACCCCCTCCCCCGGTTGATTGCTGGGGGATGTACCGGAATCCATGCCCCTTATTGCATGTTTGCAATGAAAACGCTAAAATTTCAAGAAAAAATCGATGCAATAGTTGATTGTAAAAAAAGTAAAAATAACCTTATATTTTTTTCTAAATTATGCAGATGGAACGCGAAAAAACATCTTTTTTCAACAAAAATGTGTGATTTTTAAACAAAAAATGGTGTTTGAACAACAAACTGTGATTATATGGACATTTTGGCAAGGGGTGCCAAGTCGTGAAGCGGGGTGGGGGTGCCTACGAGGGATCCCAAGTTTTGGGGGTAGATCGGGTGTCACGCGACCCCTCCCCAACTACCAGACGCAACTTTGTCCTAGCTGCCCAGAAAGCCCCAAAAACGATACCACTGCGATATGGCCAGAATGAGAAAAAATGTGTTAAAAATGTTGCTCACACATTCCGTCTTTCAGTATGGACGAATAAATAAGGCAGCTTTTGTATTCTCCAGTCCATCACGGCGGAATTGGTCGCAGATTTGAAAAACCGATTAATTTGATGCACAATTGGCTTTTAGAAACTATTTTTTCTTTCAATCAAATTTCGCGCGATTCTTGCATCTTGAAAAAAATACCATGTTTACTCGGCTATTCCATTCATTTATGAAGTCAGGAATAGGTCAGGGGAACGCAGCTTGCTGACAAGCACGAAGTTTGACCGAAAACAACAAAAAAAATTAAAAGTTTATTTGCAAAGTTGGGATTCGTTCCCCTAAGGCCCCCGCCCTCCCAAGCGGGAGCGATACCGCTGCGCTATGGCTGCAACGAGAAAAAACGCGTTAAAAAAGTTGCTCGCACATTCGGTCTTTTATGCGGATTTAGAAACATTACTTCTATGAAAAAGTGCCATTATAGAAATGTGCGTGAAACACGGGCAAAACGGCTGTGCGCTAAACCAGTGTGTTTCAGAAATCGATAAGTTAACTTGGCATACATTAAACGTGAGGAGGGGTGGGTAGAGAAAAAAAATCCCAGAATGCATGTTTTCTACAGAAAAATGACTGGCGAAAGTGGGGAACTGAAACGAAGAACTAAAAACAACTGAGCAAAAACAAACAAACGAACCACACCACAACCACTGAGATCGTCTAATCAAGATATCATTTAACAATTTCGTTGGTTTTTAGGTTGTACGACTGAATGCGTTTGCAGACGCAGAAACAAAACCAATTTCTTTCATTATGTGGCAATTCAAATTAGCCCAAGAAGGGTTGGGGAAAATCCGGCTTTTTCATTAAAAAAATTAAAATTTTTTCTGCAAGTCAGGTTTGTTCGAAGCGTCTCGTCGAGCTGAGTTCAGCTAAGATATTTTCAAAAGACAGATCCGTGAAACTATCAGAGCGCAAATCGTGTTTTACAAAAATTTTGTCTATTTCATAAAGTCTATCTCGCTAAATTATGCAACTAGCTGATTGGTTGGTCATAGCAATTTTCAGCGCTGATTGGTTTGTCATGAGCAATCAATCTCAGCGCTGATTGGTTGGTCATGAGCAAATCTCAGCGCTTATTGGTTGGTTATTACGTCATGTTGCACATATTTTCCAGATGGACTGTAGAAAGAAAAATACGTATTCACCAGTAAAACTGGACAATTTTTGACGTGTAATTTAACAATGAGTTGTTCTTAGTAGTTTCTCTTTAAAAAATAACCAAAATTTGGCTGTGTTCCTAAATCCCTGTTGACTGTGGTGGCAAAGTCCGCATTCTCTGTTTGCCCCCTTCTCCCCCAAGACACTTAGTTTTAGCCAGCTTTGCTATCTGGCACATGGCAAGGGCCCGCTCTTCAAAAACACCTATGTCCCAATTTTGGAAACAAAGAGAAAAAACACGAACCAGAAATGGTACCACATTTTTAGGTAGGGTGTACCTACGGAGTGAGGGATAAGTTGAACCCCCTCCCCCGGTTGATTGCTGGGGGATGTACCGGAATCCATGCCCCTTATTGCATGTTTGCAATGAAAACGCTTAAATTTCAAGAAAAAATCGATGAAATAGTTGACTGTAAATACAAATAACCTTATATTTTTTTCTAAATTATGCAGATGGAACGCGAAAAAACATCTTTTTTAACAAAAATTTGTGATTTTTAAACAAAAAATGGTGTTTGAACAACAAACTGTGATTATATGGACATTTTGGCAAGGGGTGCCAAGTAGTGAAGCGGGGTGGGGGTGCCTACGAGGGATCCCAAGTTTTGGGGGTAGATCGGGTGTCACGCGACCCCTCCCCAACTACCAGACGCAACTTTGTCCTAGCTGCCCAGAAAGCCCAAAAAACGATACCACTGCGATATGATCAGAATGAGAAAAAATGTGTTAAAAATGTTGCTCACACATTCCGTCTTTCAGTGTGGACGAATAAATAAGGCAGTTCTTGTGTTCTCCATCACGGCGGAATTGGTCGCAGATTTGAAAAACCGATTAATTTGATGCACAATTAGCTTTTAGAAACTAGTTTTTTCTTTCATTCAAGTTTCGCGCGCTCCTTGCATCTTGAAAAAATGCCATATTTACTCGGCTATTCCATTCATTTATGAAGTCAGGAAAAGGTCAGGGGAACGCAGCTTGCTGTCAAGCACGAAGTTTGACCGAAAACAATAAAAAAAAGTAAACGTTTATTTGCAACGATGGGATTCGTTCCCCTAAGGCTCCCGCCCTCCCAAGCGGGAGCGATACCGCTGCGCTATGGCTGCAACGAGAAAAAACGCGTTAAAAAAGTTGCTCGCACATTCGGTCTTTTATGCGGATTTAGAAACATTACTTCTATGAAAAAGTGCCATTATAGAAATGTGCGTGAAACACGGGCAAAACGGCTGTGCGCTATACCAGTGTGTTTCAGAAATCGATAAGTTAACTTGGCATACATTAAACGTGAGGAGGGGTGGGTAGAGAAAAAAATCCCAGAATGCATGTTTTCTACAGAAAAATGACTGGCGAAAGTGGGGAACTGAAACGAAGAACTAAAAACAACTGAGCAAAAACAAACAAACAAACCACACCACAACCACTGAGATCGTCTAATCAAGATATCATTTAACAATTTCGTTGGTTTTTAGGTTGTACGACTGAATGCGTTTGCAGACGCAGAAACAAAACCAATTTCTTTCATTATGTGGCAATTCAAATTAGCCCAAGAAGGGTTGGGGAAAATCCGACTTTTTCATTAAAAATTTTATTTTTTTTTCTGCAAGTCAGGTTTGTTCGAAGCGTCTCGTCGAGCTGAGTTCAGCTAAGATATTTTCAAAAGACAGATCCGTGAAACTTTCAGAGCGCAAATCGTGTTTTACAAAAATTTTGTCTATTTCATACAGTCTATCTCGCTAATTTATGCAACTAGCTTAGCTGATTGGATGGTCATAGCAATTCTCAGCGCTGATTGGTTCCATGAGCAATCTCAGCGCTGATTGGTTGGTCATGAGCAAATCTCAGCTCTTATTGGTTGGTCATTACGTCATGTTGCACATATTTTCCAGATGGACTGTAGAAAGAAAAATACAATTCACCAGTAAAACTGGACAATTTTTGACGTGTAATTTAACAATGAGTTGTTCTTTTTTTTTTTTTCCCCCACAAAAAAAACCCCTTTAAAACATTCTTTTTCTTAATCATTCCACATTATTTCTACGGGATTTAGAACGACGTTTGTGCGTACGGACGAAAAACTAAATGATGTTTCCGCCTTTAGTAGTTGCTTTAAAAATAACCAAAAATTGGATGTGTTCCTAAATCCCTGTTGACTGTGGTGGCAAAGTCCGCATTCTCTGTTTGCCCCCCTTCTCCCCCAAGACACTTAGTTTTAGCCAGTTTTGCTACCTGGCACATGGCAAGGACCCGCTCTTCAAAAACACCTATGTCCGAATTTTGGAAATGAAGAGAAAAAACACGCACCAGAAATGGTACCAAATTTTTAGGTAGGGTGTACCTACGTGAACCCATGCCCCTTGTTGCAAGTTTGCAATGAAAACGCTAAAATTTCACGAAAAAATCGATAAATTAGTTGATTGTAAATACAAATAACCTTATATTTTTTCTAAATTATGCAGATGGAAAGCGAAAAAACATCTTTTTTAACAAAAATTTGTGATTTTTAAACAAAAAATGGTGTTTGAACAACAAACTGTGATGATATGGACATTTTGGCAAGGGGTGCGAAGTCGTGAAGCGGGGTGGGGTGCCTACGAGGGATCCCAGGTTTTGGGGATAGATCGGGTGTCAGGGACCCCTCTCCAACTACCAGACGCAACTTTGTCCGAGCTGACCAGAAAGCCCCAAAAACGATACCACTGCGATATGGCCAGAATGAGAAAAAAATGTGTAAAAATGTTGCTCACACATTCCGTCTTTCAGTATGGACGAATAAATAAGGCAGTTCTTGTATTCTCCATCATGGCGGAATTGGTCGCAGATTTGAAAAACCGATTAATTTGATGCACAATTGGCTCTTAGAAACTATTTTTTTCTTTCATTCAAATTTCGCGCGCTCCTTGCATCTTGAAAAAATGCCATGTTTACTTGGCTATTCCATTCATTTCATGTCAGGAATAGGTCAGGGGAACGCAGCTTGCTGACAAGCACGAAGTTTCACCGAAAACAATGAAAAAATTTAAAACTTTTTTTGCAACGATGGGATTCGTTCTCCTAAGGCCCCCGCCCTCCCAAGCGGGAGCGATACCGCTGCGCTATGGCTGCAACGAGAAAAAACGCGTTAAAAAAGTTGCTCGCGCATTCGGTCTTTTATGCGGATTTAGAAACATTACTTCCATGAAAAAGTGCCATTATAGAAATGTGCGTGAAACACGGGCAAAACGGCTGTGGCCTATACCAGTGTGTTTCAGAAATCGATAAGTTAACTTGGCATACATTAAACGTGAGGAGGGGTGGGTAGAGAAAAAAATCCCAGAATGCATGTTTTCTACAGAAAAATGACTGGCGAAAGTGGGGAACTGAAACAAAGAACTGAAAACAACTGAGCAAAAAACAAACAAACCACACCACAACCACTGAGATCGTCTAATCAAGATATCATTCAACAATTTCGTTGGTTTTCAGGTTGTACGACTGAATGCGTTTGCAGACGCAGAAACAAAACCAATTTCATTCATTATGTGGCAATTCAAATTAGCCCAAGAAGGATTGGGGAAAATCCGGCTTTTTCATTAAAAAATTTATATTTTTTTTCTGCAAGTCAGAATTACATGCATATAAAAAATTAAAAAAAAACATTTCCAGGCGGTCTACCGATGGGCACAATTGTGATCAGCAATCAGCCACCTGAATATCGCACCACGAGTCCAAGTTCGGACCCGACCCACCACAGTGCCTCGTCCGGTTCTCGGACCGGAAGCTCTCTGAACAGTCATAACAGCAACCGTGTTCATTTTCAAGATGACTACGGAGACTTTCAGCGCGAAAAATCGCCGAAATCTGTGCTGAAAAAGCACAGTGCATATGATTGAAATTTCGTTTGCATTTCGTTGGTGATTATGGTAACTTTTTCAAGGTTTTGAAGTTACATATTTGACATAATTTGAACAGACTTTAGTAAATTATATTGTGCCACCATTTTTGGCACCGGAATGATTTAGTTTGAACACAATGAAATCGCCCAAAAAACATTAGTAAAGCTCATTGTACAGAGTCTTGTAGTTTAATGTTTCGTCAACAAAATGTTTGCAAGACAAATTCAATTTAAACTCCTCCCCTGCACTTCCTTGAAAATGTTCAGCCAATGCAGTTGCTCTAGTTTTTTATTTGTGCATGACGTTTGGTGACGAATTGCCCAAAATACGGAATTTGAGAATTGAAAAATTATCTGGCACACGCTGATTGGCTGCATGGAATTTTGGACAGAACCAATCTTTGAGCTCCACTCAAACTTTGCCAATCAGAGAGTAACACGTAACCATGCCTTTTATTAAATTAGAAAAAACATCTTTTTTGGTGGAATCAGAAAAAAGAGATAAAACATTGTGAGATGCATCTGGACAAGAAAGAAAAACTCGCTGATAAAGCCACGTACGAAATGTACGTGACTAAGTTCTTTATCGCGATACTTGTAAAAAAAGAGCGAATGTGCACTTTTCTTGTTTCCTTTACTATCGATGATGAAAGTTTGCAGAAAATATCTAGACGTTTGTAAGTTTTTCTTATCTGCCTTCTGATAAGTTACAGAACATGGTTTAGTTACAACCTCAAGGAATATTTGGTGTGGTTTTTGCACAAAAAAGCCCAAAAAACCTCATAATGAGCAGATTCATTGTGGGTAAGCACCGATATTATTATTGCTGTTTCATTTTTTACTGTGGATATTTGTTATCTGATCAATGGGAATGCATGGCCAATAAAAATTGTTGCGGCTGTGGAACCCTGTGGTGATGGTTGAACAGTATTGGGCATATTCATTATTCATGAAGAAGTATTTTTAGTGACACGCAGCTATGACGTTAAAACATGCTATGTGTCACGAAATACTACGTATTATGCTTCATGAATGCCGCTTAAGCAACGCCCACAACATGTTAAGTCATGTACATGCCCAGCAAAACCGAAACCATTGTTGTGGCCTTTTTTATTTGCTCACTTTCTTTATTTTGACGAAATCTCAGCAACAACCAGTGGCTGGCGTTTCTGTCCGCTTCCGTTTCGTTTGCAGTTTTTTTGTTGTTCTTTTAATTTAGTCTCTGCAGACATTTTATTGGTCTGTTTATCGCACATAATACTGATTAGTTGTTCAAATTATATTTCAGTCTTTTTGGACAAACTTTTGGTCGTTGTGTCTGATTTTGGATTCTTTGTCCGCGAAATTTTTTTTTGCAATGTGTGTTTTTGGTGAACTTTTACATGCAAACGGATTTGATAACAGTTGATGGATTCATGATTCATGTAGCAAGTTATGTTTTGAGTTCTGTTCTCTCGCGTAACGTTCTTGCGTGCTTTTACACTGCTAATGGTATTTGTTTACACACGCAGACACCCGCACATACACACATGCAAATCTTGATAAATCTTGTTGCTTCACATTCACTGATCTCACAATCTCCGTTCTACTGACTTCTGTCTGTTAATTGGACTGTTCTACGTTGTGCTTTGCTGTGTTGACGTCTACTGTTGGATCTGTATATTGTAATAAATGAACATTCTGGTTCCATCATAAATTGACGTCTGGTAATATTGAACAGTTGCCAACACAATTGTAACTTTGGACAGAGGTCTTTTCGGTCTATCTTTCATATCCTTTCTCTGCCGTTGAAACTGAACGTGCAGGCAGTTACATAATAATTAAAATGTTGTCCCTGTTTTCCTTGTCTACATGGTGTTGCTCTACTGGTTAACAAATTTGCTGTGAAAAAAACCCTGGCATTGAAAAAAAAACTCGACGCTGCCGTTAGCAGTAACACCAATAGCTCCAAATTTGTGAGAGTGGTTTATTTATAAAAACTTTTTGACGCATTAAAAACGTTCAAGAATAGCTTGGCATATAATGTTGATTGTTGATATCGTCAGTAATCAATCACTCCACCAATAATGAAATAAATTTAATGTGCGTTTATTCAAGTGCTGTTATTGTTCTAAAAAACCTTGTAAATTTTCACTGTAAAATTTTTTATTTTGTTGTTCAGCAGTAGTTCGTCAAGTTTGCTATTTTCAAATGTTACCTTTCCATCAGCCTATCATCAATTCTTATTTGCTAAACTGATCTGCGTCTTTTCTCTCTCCATGTGTCGTTGCGCCAATTTTTTCTTTATTGTTGTTGTTTTTTACAACTTCACCACCTTTCTTCTTCACCACCTAACTTGTTCCACTTCTCATGGCTGTTTGATAATTGCTTTTGCAAAAAAAACTTTAAACTTTGAACGTATTAACTGGTTGACATCGTTCGTTGTTTTTTCTTGCTAAACTTAAAACAGCGCTATAAACTAAAAAATATGATTTTGCATTTTTTTTGAAAATAATAATTCGATTTATTTATCATATGACACTTTTGGTTGGTTCAGCAAATTTTTCAACACGTCGTTCTCACAGTTGTCTTTCAGCCGCGTGAAAAATGGTTTAAATCTATAATACTAAAACAGGTATTTTTTTAGAAAAAGCTACAAACAAATATTTTCACTACTATCGTACTGGATTCTGACCTATTGCGATTGTAAATTGAGCTAAAAACAATCAAGAAATACCGAAAAATGTTTACCGCCATTCAACCCCAAACGGACATCGATTCAGCAACTGTAAGTGTAACTTATAAATCATTGTTTATTTATGACACTTTATTATTTTGGTTTTCTTATCTACATACCTATGTAATAAAAAAGCTAAAAATACACTTTTGTATTTAGCTGCCCTGAAATTTGCGGTGTGAGAGCATAACCGTGATTATTTTTTGTTGATTCAGTGTTCCATCACTATCGTGAATGCTTCACACTCATCCATTTTCTATCGATTTTCCAGGTCACCCATCTTCTGCCAGCCGACGCCCAAGAGTTCACGCAAAATGTTGTCCTGACCCACAAAACTGAAAACACAGCAGCCGAAAAACTCAAACGGCTTGGTCTCCGATTCCTGTTCTCAATTCTGCTAATAGTTTCCGGCGTTTCAATAATCTCGGGCCCACTGGCAGCGATCGATCGCTCATTCTGCGCGTTAACTGCTGACTTGGAGCGAAATTGGAGTGTCGTGTTGCTTTTGTGCGTTTGAGTTGATTGAATTGATTGGTTTTATAAATGGCTGAATGACTTGATCGAGTCATTGATTGCATGATGTGATTGAATTAGTGACTGACTGATTGATTGATATGATTTACTGATTGATACAATGAGAAAGTAATTGAAAATTTCAGAATCCATCCACCCGCCGCCATCATGGGCATGTCCGTAATTTGGTTCTTTGCGTATTTAACCTACTGCACTCGGGCTTGCATTCGATACAAATTGTCAGGTAAGAAATGTTTTTTTAACGTTTTATTTTATTTTCTTTGTGACGAAGATGATGGCGAAGCAATCATAAAATATTTTAAGATTTTAAAATACTCTTTTTGAAACATTAGCTATTATAAAAGAAACTGCAAATCGATAGATCAAAATTTGGCCAAAGTCCAGTGACCAAATCGAAATCACCAATAGTTCTGTTTTGTTTTCAGACGAAAGCCATGATCTCTCACCTGCCACTTGTAATCTCCTTCGAAGGCTGGTCTACCTTACTTCTGTTCCGGCACTTTTGTCGCTGTTTCTCTTGTTCGCCATTGGCGCCAGCCTACAAATCGGGCTAATTTCAACAAGTTTCTCCGAAAATGGCAACGTCTTCCACCACGAAAACGTCCACCACTGCCACTGTCTGACACTGGTGTTGGCGAGGGTGATTTTTGGGGCGAGCCCAATTTTGGGGCTTTTTTCGGCCGCAGGACTATACTTTGTGGTGAAGACGACCTCCAGTAAGATTCGGCCGTATAACAAACCGGAGCATGGAAATAATGGCGTGAAGATGATTTATTCAGCTGATTTTGACGACAGACTGTTTTATGAACGTGTATAGAATTTGAATTGCTTTTTTTTGTTTGAAGAATTGGAGATTATGTATAATATTTGCGATAAAAACATTAAAAAACGTTATTTGTTGTTGACTTCTTCGTTTTCTTTCCTGTCGTAGCTTTTAAACTGATTCTTTAGTTTGCTTCTTGATAGCAGTTTGGCTACATTTGTGAGCTTATTTTTCCGTTTACTTCGCTTTCTAACTTTGCAGGCCACTGAATCTGTTTACCTAAAAAGATTTTCATGTGGTAAAACGACACAATCCGAATTCGCAACTCGCCCTGTTACAGGTTTACTTTTGTTATGGTAATGTTTCACGGCTGATACATAAATTAAATTTTGAGAAACTTATTATTATTAAGATAGCGTTCCGAACATCCGATCCGATCCGAACAACAAAACAAAGTCACTCTCATTAAAATCCTTTTACTGTGTCATCTGTATTCTGGGAATTTAACGCACAGCATTTTTTTTATTCAATGTTGAAAATGATCAAACAAATTTTTGCTTTGAAATGGTCCACAACTGCAACAGCAAGTAACAGTAAAACGTTTCATGGTTTGCGCGGCAATTCAAATTTGCGGTGCCGTCGTACTGAGGTTTCGAAATTTGCTGCTTTATATACAGGTAGAAGCTGTATATAATGGTGAGTAGGCTTTTCCCAGAGCGTGTTTAGAACATAAAATGTATGAGTTGATAACGCATTGTGCAAAAAATGAAAGCTTCACATTCCACAAACATTTTTGAATTGATTATTCTTCTATTTGTGCAGCTTAAAAAATATTTTTTTCTGAATTTGCGCTTTAGAACTTGCTTCGACAACCGGATTTTTATCTGAAGAGAATTTTGTTTTTCTTCGTTTATGAAACCAATCAGTGAGCTATGCTTGAAAACAGCCAATCACAATTTCCATGCACAAACCGTGCTTAGATGTGAAGGCGTTAAATGACAACATGGGTAAAGAAAAATGATAACAAACTTTTTGTAAAATATAAACTGAAACTGCTGAAAAACACTTGAATATAACGCTTCCTGCTGTGATTGTTGTTGCCAATAAATTTCAATAATGAAACCTGCATTTCTGGTGCTTTTCAACATTGGTATATTGTTAGATAGCAAAAGCAGCGCAAAACATGAAATGATCAGGTGTCATGTTGTGTGTTGTGGCGGCAAAACAGTTTTTATTGAAATTTTCAACAATATCATTTGTATTTATTTGTATGGACACTTTAAACAATTTCGGACCCAAATTTCGCCCAATTTTCTGATGAGCCCCAAGTCTGGCCAAAGCAAAAGAATTGCTCAAACTTCAGCTTCTGTCCACCCAACAAAAACCAATCACTAACATTATCAAGGTCAGGTCAAACCAAAAAATGCGGTCGCTGCTGGTGTGTGTTGCCATTTTCGGCCTAAATTTTGGCCATTTTACTGAGGCCCGTCCGAATATTCTCTTCATTATGGCCGACGATCTGGGCTGGAATGACGTCTCGTGGCATGATTCGAGTTAGTAGCATTAAGCGGCATTCATGAAGCAGTACTTACTTGGTGACGCGTAGTTGTGCCACGCAGTCACGAATTACTGCTTCAATGAAATTTTTGCACTTTTGAAGGCTCCTTTAAGTTTTTTTTCGTCGAAACTTGTGTTTCCTAAACGAGTTAATGTTTCAATACAACTATAAAGGGTACATCGTTAACAACGGTTTTCTGCTGAGATTAATTGGCAGTTTTTTACAAAACATCAGCAATGTGCAACGTTTTTTATACCATGGTATGCTCGTGCGAAATTTGTCAGTTTTTTTTTTCAAATTTTGGTTTCAGACAGAAAGCGCCCGAATAGCGCATACACGCACATAGATTGGAATCACTTCATTTCAATTATTATCTTTTATTTTGGTTTCTGCGACTCAATGCGTTCATGGAGAGGTAAGCAGTTTTTCATGCGTGACGCGGTAATTCAAAATTGATAAGTGATCAGTATCCCTGAGATGCGGTCAAGTCACTACGGCCATTTTGAATACCGTATCAAGCTTGAAACTCATGTTCTTTTGACGTTTCCAAACGGGAAACGCATTGAGTCGCATTTGTCTGTTCAAACATAGTCCAAACGAACAGAACTGAAAGAAAAGACGATATTCAATTATACCGTATTACCCCCATTAACCCCCCCCCCCACCATTAATCCCCCCACCAATAAACCCCCACCCCCACGACAAGTTTCCGAATAATCCCCCCCCGACAAATAATCCCCCATGGGGGATTATTGGAAACCTGTTTGAAACACATACCCAGCGAATTCAGTGGCTGGTTGCAGTGAAAATGATGAATTTGTGCTACCAAAGGCCACAAATGCATGAGTTAATGGTAATTTCATTACAAAAGGCTGTTATAAAAGGAAATTTCTGTGTAGAGTAGAAGTTTCTGCGACTTTCTTGTCTGCCATGCAAGGTACATGTATTTTTGCCATTTTTCAGTAAACCCCCACCCTAGAATTTGTTTGTAAATAAAGCCCCCCCCCACCAATAATCCCCCCCCCCCACCAATAAATTCCCACCCCTAAAAGTCGCTGACGTATTAATCCCCCATGGGGGTTTATTGGGGGTAATACGGTACATAACTGCATTTTTTCGTATTTTGACAGACCTGACCTGACAAAAAAGTTCATTTTAGCAATGTCCACGCCACATTTGTCAGCACTCGCTCATGAGAACGCCGTGAAACTTGAGGCAGCCTATGTGCACTATCGATGTTCGCCGTCAGTGAATTTTGTTTACAATGGCCAAATTTATTTCCAGAAGAAATTTTGTTTTTAGCGTTTCTTTGTTGCTGCCACAGATTCAGACTTTGATGTTAAAAAAATCAACATTATTTTTTTCCAGCACTCGAAGCTCGTTTTTAACCGGATACGACCCATATTTCATTGGAACACAGGTAGACTTTGAGGAGTTTTAGGGTACAAATTACTCTGCCGTAGTAAAAACCCATTGCCCAAATCTTTTCGTTCATTAGTTTTTTTCATTTGAAGATTGTCAGTTCTTTCAGTTTAGTTTACGCAGTTTGGTTCATAATCAGTAGCCACAGACAATCCGCTGGTACAAGGAAACACTACCGTTTTACCCAATAATGAACTGTTTTACCCAATAATGAACTGTTTTACCCAATAATGAACTGTTTTACCCAATAATGAACTGTTTTACCCAATAATGAACTGTTTTACCTAAAAACCCCCCACTCAGGACGGCGTGTTCCAAGTGATGGAGGCAAGTGGCCTCCCGCTGGCCGACATCAATGGAAACCAGCTGACGTTGTTGCCGGAGAAACTACAGGCATTGGGCTATAAAACGTACATCGTGGGAAAGTGAGTGGTGGTGGAAATCCGGGTCGCAGCAGAAATGGACTCAAGTGGAATCACAAGAAATTCCATTTTTACTGTTTTTTATGATAACTTCACCAATTTTGTCAGAAATGGACTAAAGTGGAATCACATCCCCATTTTTTACTTTTTCATATACAATAACTTCACCATGTGCTAAGTTTTAGAAAGAGTAGAAATGTTGAATACAATAGTTTTTCATCTTTTTCTCATGCTCAAAAAATGCTCAAAAATTGCCAAAATCCATTCCGAAAGCTATTCCTTGCCAAAAATCAATTCACAAATCTTTCTCTAGATGGCACCTCGGTTACTGTCACGAGTCCTACCTGCCTACGCGACGTGGCTTCGACTATTTCAATGGGTTCGTGAGGTTCTTTTAAAGAAAAAAAAACACATTTGAAACAATTTATTTAGTAAATCTAAAATATAGAAACAAGTAAATTTCACAGAAGTTTTTTTGCCAATATTCCACCACACAGATTTCTATCTGGTGGCGGCCAGGACTACTACAGTCGTGAGTCGAGCTACAAGCCGCAGAACGAGCCGAGAATCACTGGCTTCGACTTCTGGAAACAGGAGACGCGTGACGACACCACCACTGGACAGTATTCCACGGTGGGGGAAAGGAGAGAGTCTTTAGGTTTTGGGAAACGTAGAATAAATTATTGCAAAAACTCCGATGATATGGAAAAAATTATACTTACGATTTGGAAAAGCCAAACGCTACACGCAACAGAATTGCGCGAAAAACCCAGAATTAATTCAGTTGTTCAGCGGAAGTTTGAATACCGTATTACCTCTAATAAACCCCCATGGGTGTTTATTTCTTCAGCGACTTCTGGCGGTGGGGGTTTGATTTTGGGGATGGGGTTTATTTTGGGGGGGGGGTTTATTTGGAAACCATTTTTAGGGGTGGGCAAAATGGCAAAAATACCTTCCATGGCAGGAAGGAAGTCGCAGAAACTTCTACTCTACATAGAAATTTCCTTTTACAACAGCCTTTTGTAATGAAATTACCATTAACTCATCCATTTGGGGCCTTTGGTAGCACAATTTCATCATTTTCACTGCAACCAGCCACTGAATTCGCTGGGTATGTGTTTCAAACAGGTTTCCAATAATCCCCCATGGGGGATTATTTTTGGGGAAGGGATTATTTGGAAACTTGTCGATGGGGTGGGGGGTTATTTTACGGTATTTTTTTCTTTTTGTTTCCATCAACATGAAGACACCAGTCATTACACACAGAGTACCCTCTTTCAGACACAGTTTGCTTAATAACCGTAGCGTGAAACATTAACCTGTCAAAAACACCAACGAACTTTGTAATGTTGTTCTTGTTCTGATGCTGGCAACAGCAGCAAAAAATACGGAACAACCAATCAACGTGTGGGTAATTCAAATGCCACTACAGACTAAATTACAGCTAAAAATCTAAAAATTACAGATAGTCTAAATTACAGGCTATTAGCTGATTGGTTTGGTTGGTAATCACGTGGTGGATGCTTTCTGTGTAGGCATCGCTGGAGCGGTGGGTGGAGTCGGAGTCTGTCCTGGCAAAACGTGATCACCAACCAATCAGCTGATAGCATATAATGTAGAGTTCGACTTGTAGTCCAAGTTTCTTTTTGACACACAGGAACTTTACGCTAATCTGGTGAACGATTATTTGACCGACCACGCCACGAATTTCCCCTCGAATCCATTCTTCATGTACCTCGCGTTTCAAGCGGTACATTTGCCGAATGAGGTAAAGTCCCCGTGTAAAGACCGTGCACTCTGTCTAGCTGAGTGGTTGTTTCCTACCCTGCGATCATTTGCAGCGCGGGAAATTCGAAATTGCATGTCTTTTTCTGTTTTTGGTGCTTCCTGGTGAAGACTGGCGCTTTTTTTTCAGGTCCCAGACGCATACCTGAGCCGTTGCGACCAAACGTGGGGCACACGACAGACCTATTGCGGTTAGTACATCCACTGAGAAAGTCCTAGTCTGAAGACCGGCCACTCCTAAACGTAATCCTGCACAATCACACAACACACAGGCACACACACACATACATACAAGCATGATAATGCGGCGCGGCACCGTGCAACATTACTAGTTTAGTTTA
>JASANC010005727.1:0-18020 GCA_030248135.1 Theristus sp. LFF4_11 | reverse complement strand
TATAGATTCCATTTTTTCAATTGAAAATCGTGAGCTAAGTTAATCAATGATCAGTTGCCGAACAAATCACGTGTTACAAAAAACCCTGATAATTAAGAACAGCACAACACAAAACATCACGCAATTATCAGAAAATCAAATAAGATCAACAATGTTGGGGAAGATTTTCCAAAAGAACCGAATTTGCAAAAAAAAGAAATGGTACCAATTTTTTTCTTACATACAAATTTGCTTATTGGTCTTGTCACAATTAAAAATACGATTATACGGCAATTACACAAATCGAACGCCCTTGTTGCCTGCTTTTTGATTGCTTTCGTAGTATAAATTTTTGGCGTTTTACCATGTTCAGTCATTGGGTTTTTTTCACTGGATCTACCTCGAAGCAAGTTGTTTATTCCAACAACCCCCCGAACTCAACTGACAAAACACAACTTTCACAGCTTTGGTCTTCATACATTTTGTCATCATGGTGCTGTGTTGTAAAAAAGCTGAGCCACCGCCGCTGCCCGATCCAAAGCAAGTTAGCGCTGTTTGAATATTTGAATGTGGAATCTTGGATTATACGACCCAATAGTGGCGGCACACTAACTATTCAGATTGGACTATAGGAGCTGTTGAAATTCTATCACAACGCGAAACTGTTGCCAATCGAGAAACGCTACGCGTTCGACCAGTTCTACAGTCCGTTCATGCAGCCGGCTGAATTCCGAAGCGAAGCCTTCCGTGTTGCTCGTCGGTCACATTGCCTCGGTCGGAAAAACGACGCTCATTCAGTATCTCATTGATTCGTGAGTTCGTGGCCATTGTGCACTTGTTATTTGTTGATTACTGTCCTTTAATTTTAGTTCTGCGACTCAATTTTTTCTTATAACGCAAAAAAGTTTCATGCGTAACCGGCAATTCAAAATTAGTGAAGTGACTCGAATCCCTAAAACACGACCAAGTCACGTCGGCAAAACTTTGAATTCCGCTAATCCGAGTATCTCCTCAACGTTCAAAAACGCAATGAGTCTGAGCCAAAAAATTCGTAATGGTAAAAAATAGGCTTTCTATAAAATACACGCACTGCAGCAGCGACTACCCGGGCTCGCAGCGTCGGCCCAGAGCCGACAACGGACACGTTCACGGTGGTCGTCTACGGAAAGGACAAGCGCGAGATTTTCGGCCAGACGCTAGTCAGCGAGACGCATTTTCCGTGGCAGGTCAGCAACGTAACCATTTCCGGTTCTTCTTTTTCCACAATTCACACTGCACTTTTTTCAAGTAATTTTTCACAATGATCAAGTGTGTGTATCAGTCAAGTAGTGACTAATTTTCTGTAACACTCATTTTTCAGTCGTTGTCGTTGTTCGGGAACGAATTTCTCCAGAAGCTCCGTGGTGCCATGTGTCCAGCGCCACTGCTCAACCAACTGACGTTCATTGACACGCCCGGAATTTTGACAGGAGAGAAACAGCGCGTCGACCGCGGATACAATTTTCAAGAGGTGAATGATAATAGATTTTGACCAGCAAAAACTATTTTTAGGTATTTATCACGTTACAATCACGTGGACGGACACTCTATTTCTCTTGCAGGTTGTCAAGTTCCTCGCTGACAAAGTTGATCGTATTCTGCTGCTTTTTGACACATCAAAGCTGGACATCAGTGACGAATTCAAACTTGTCCTCCAGGGGCTTCAAGGGAATGAGGAAAAGGTAGAACTCACCACAAAACCCCACGTTTATGATAAACATTTCTAAGCGCTCGCTCGCTCTTCCTTGCAGATCAAGATCCTACTGAACAAATCCGACTCAGTGCCGTCTGGCGAGCTGATCCGAGTCCGGGGCGCTCTGATGTGGAACCTCGGCAAGATCATGCTGACGCCCGAGGTGCCCAAGGTTTACATCGGCTCGTTCTGGAACAAAAAAGTGAAAAACGAAGCGTTGAAACGGGTACGTCGAATGGTGGCGTTGTTTGGCATTGCCAGTTGTTTCGGGCGGCACTTCTGTTTGTTTGTTTGTGTCGTCAGGCGTTTGGCGAGGACGCGGAGCATTTGATGAACGACCTCCGAGAGCTGCCGAAATCGGCCAACGTGCGCAAATTGAACGATCTGGCGAAACGAGCGAAACTGGTCTGTAGTCTGAAAGTAATTTGCTCGCTGCTATGTAATTCCTGGGATTGTTTGTGTCACTGATTCGTGCATTCAGCTGCGTGCGCACGTCTACCTCATGGACGAGTTGGTGCGCCGTCACATGTCCTGCGGTAAAAACATAAACGGGGTCAAGAAGGCCGTCCAACCGGCCAGTCTAGTGAGGGTGAGCGATTTGTTTCAGTTTAATAGTACGGAATTAGAAATCTTCCGCATCTGGGAAACAGAGTTTATCGATTCAGGCGTACGAAATGATCCGCAGGACGCGGCGCATCGAAGGATTTGACATGCCCAACAAGGTTGGCAAAGTCTGCTCTGTGCCAATTGTATTGACTTTTGGATGCAATGGTAATGAACCGATTTCCTGATTACGGTGTCCACTCTGTCATCCACACTGGGTTGTTCTGGTAGAAACTCTGTCAAAACTTACTGGTCCTGTTCTAATAACGATAGGTAAGGTTGCAAACAGTAAACAAAAAAAACATTGCGACCCAGGAACGATTCACCGAGGCAGCGTTGCGCAGTGATCCAAAGAAATGGAATAAACTTGATCCGAAACTGATGGCAAAACTAGACGAATTCATTGAAAAGGATGTCTCCAACATTCTCGCTGCGCTGCCGCCTGATGAAAAAGTATAAGACTGCTAATAATTCATTCATTTATTATTTTGCTTCAGTTTCTTAAATTGTTGAGCTTTTCAGGTTCGAATGGCTGAAATCGAAACGTTGAAACGCGCAGTGCGTGGCTACGAGAAGAGCGGCCACAGCGGCGGGCAGGCGCTCTCGGAAAAAAAAGCGGAGCACGCATCATGTGAGCATTTTATTTTTCGAAGTTTCCACAAGCAACCGGTTTTAAAATTGTATGATGAAATTGAGTAGCGGTAATCGAGCAAGCCAATTGCGTCTGGTTGTCTTTTATTTAGCCAGCGATAGACCAAAAAGTGACTCGGTGAAAAGCGCGAAAAGCGACAGAGACACGAACAAAAACCGACAAAAAGCGAAGACACTCGGATCAGCGGGAGAAACATCCGACAGATCAAAAGAGCCGCTGAAGCAACGCAACGATTCGCGTGAAACTACTAGGAACAGGAGACGCCCGGAAAGGAAAGCCTCAAAACGGAGCGATCGATCGTCTCGCAGGTTTAAAAATACGTTGCTTGATGCACAATGATGATTGGGTCTGGTTGAGGAGACTGCGCTTCAGCTCGTCTCAAGGTCGCACCAAAAACTTCGATTCAGATTTATTTCAAAGGCAAGGTATTTATTTTCAGGACATGTTCTTCAGAAAACGTTTTGTTTTTGTTCATCAGCTGTTTTCACTTAGATCAACCGGACGATCACGTTCCCGTTCGAGACGCGATTCGTCTTCAAAGAAAGGCGTTGCGCCGAAGCGGAGCGCGAGCGTGCGTCGTCGCATGGAAGGTGCGCAGCAGCAGTATCAGAGCGCGGGGCCTCAATCGCCAGGCGCATCAAATAGTGGCGCTGCTTATGAGAATGTGTCGAAATATTGAACAGCATTTCAACTCGATTCGTGATGATACACAACAAATACAAAACAGCTTTCGGTGGCTATGTTTTATGGTGCACAACAATCTTAACGTCGTCCATTCTGTTCTGTTTCTTCTGTTCCAATTGTGTACTAGTTCCATGTGCTGTATTGGCGTTGTTTTCATACTAGTCCATCCGTTCCGTCTATTGCTCATTTAGTCCAAACGAGATAATGGAAAGTGAAGTTTATGAATGCAAATCAGGCAAGTCAAGACGAAACAACACAAGTCAATGCTTGAAGTAAATCAAAACACAGTGAATAATGTCTACGCAACAAAGAGGAAAAACGCACAGAAATGCAGTCAGAGAAAATATGGCTAACAAAACACTCGGGCGCCGAGAGCCGACGTTTAGGCAAACTTTCGCACACGAAATCCACTGTGCCACTGCGTCTCACTTCGCACCGCCTTTCACCTCGGCCAACAGACCGTCGATCTTGTCGAGGAACGGATCACGCTGCGACGAGAGCATGACGAAGTCGGTGCCGACGATTCGCGAGTCGCACGGACGGACGCGCGGCGGCTCGAGCAGATACGCGCGGTCGCGTGCGTCCGAGCGCGACATGCCGCGGTAGGCGGACGGCACGGAGCCGAAGTCGACGAGCGTCTGGTGGCCAGCGTTGCCGAGCGGCGTCTTGTACTCGCGACTGTCGGCCGACACGCGATAGCAGTCGTGCGTGCCGTAGACGCCGGCGGACGCGCGTGCTGCTGCGGCCGACGACAGCGGGTACTTCTCGGTCGTCTTCACCTGCACGATGCGCCGCTTTCATGAAACGTCCACAGCACTGAGTGCTTCGATGAAACCGTGAAACTGAACAGTTACGTTCTTTTTTACTTAAACTGATTCGCCAATGTCTGATCTTTTCAGGAAATAGAAATTTGTTGTCTTATGATTTCATTCAGGGGCTCAGTAGTAAAACTATACATACATATAGTAGGCTTAAATAAAACTGTCCCCTTGAACAGCTTTAATACAGTCAAGTCAGGTCAGTCAAGAAAAAAAAACCTTGGAGGTCAGCCGACATCGCTTGCAAATCATTGTAGAAACCAATTCAGCTAAGAGTTTAGGATACAAAGAAAAGCTTCTCTCTACAGTTTCAGCTTGCAATCTTAAGGCTGAACAACTTGGTGGCTTAGCACGACAACGAACTAGATAAGTTGCGCTTTGAGTTTCCAAAACATCCTAACCTTGTACTGATAGCGTGTTTTCGACCGTGCTCTGTCCAACGCCTGTCTGTATTCGCTCGACTGTTTCGGCTGATATACCGCGTAGCGTCTCGTCGAACTGCAGCCGGTGCCGCCGTGCGGGTTGTCCGGGTTCTGTCCAAGCCCGCCGTAGTATCCGCCGTAACTCAGCTCCAACGGCAAGAACGTGTGACGAGCATCATCGTCGCTCACTTGCGAGTCCATTTTCTCCATTTTCAGAAGTACCTGTTGTAAGTGGTTCATTTCATCCGATTCATTCATCAACAAAACAAAAATAGAGACTCAATCCTTCGATGCTTATATGGTTATATGGATTTTAGCAAACGTACACGTGTCGTTAGTTGTTTTGTTACACTTCCTCTTGACACATTGAGGCCCATTCATACTGACTTACGAACGCCACGGCACGGTTGCTTTTCGTGTTACTGCATACTGCCGTTCACGTCGACGTACGTACGTCAGTATGAACTTGCCTCTAAAGACTCGCGTTTGGCACGCCGAATCAATATCAAAGTGGGCAATGAGCTCCAAGCTAACGAATCGTCACTTTTATGTTTCTACCTGCGGCGACACGTTCGACATCAGCTCCTGATTGGGCGTCATTTCGTTGCTCATGCGATGTCTGTCCGTGCCGCTCCAGTGCGTCGAGTTGAACATTCCACGAACGAACTTCTCGTAGTCATCCGTGTATCTGCCGCCGACCGCTAAATCACTCGAGCTCATTCGATGATACTCGCTTGGTGGGCCGTCAGACATATTTCGATTGGTGTGTTGCAATTTATACGACGCTGACGGTTCACTGTCCACTTTTTGACTGAATGTGGTTCTCTGAAACGGTTCAAAAAGATCTTGCTCAAACGGACAAAAAGTATACTCCATACAAACAATGGTAGCGTTGAACATATCCAGTCTGTAATAAAAATTCACTGCGCAGAAAGTCGAAACACAACCAAATGCTCGCTTGAATTCCAACGACTGAACAATTCACGATTAGCACATTTTGTTGTTTTGAAGGGGAAAGCGCAAAAATGTGCGTCGCTTTTCCATAGCTGCCCCGACCGGCAACTCTACGGTTCAAAATAAGCTGTGCCGAGTTTTTGAACAGCAGTCAGCGCCGTGCGCCTGCGTTTATGCAACGTTTAAAGTTTGTATAGTTTTATGAATTGCTCATTGTGTGTTGAACCCCGTGTGTATTATTGTCGATAGGTGATACGATGGATGGATCTCTGGAGTCAGCAAGGCTTGCTGGAGATTTTTTCTTTGCTTGTTTTAAACCACGACTCGCATCAGCAACACTGCGAACGGATGTAAACAATAAATTACAATTGAAAGGTTAGGTTCTGATGAAACTCAAGCATATGGATAAAAAACGTTAGTCATCATTGTTGATGCACCAACCAAAATCATTTTTGAATGAGTTGCAAAAATACCAAATGTTAATTTTGTCACGATAGTACATATAGTCACACACAAATTGAAATCTCACGTTGAGACTATACATGTTCAGTGAATGCACGGAAACAAAACCATAATTATGATTTGCTTTTGAAAAAAAGAGAAAAAAGTAGACATGGCAGTGTTAGCGGTACATTACTTTTTCTTGTCAACCTGCGTAGGTAAGGAATCATGTGTATCGTTTTCGTCAATTTTACAATTCTGAACACTACAAAATGTACAGGCTCACATCCAAGTGCGGAACCGTAATTTCACATGGAAATGGAATATATTTTGCAAAATCATAAGATCACATGTGTCTGCCGTAGGGACCTGATGATCGCAAAGTGCCGTATGGGTTTTGATCTCTTGGAGGATAACGACCGTCATCTAGCAAAATATTGGCATTTTTATACTTTTTTTCAGTTGGAACATTGCCTAAATTTTCGCAGTACCTCTGCAAAAGTTTGTCATATCGCGTTTGGCGTAAACAGTTCTGAGGGCAAACTTCAGAATGAATGAAAAGGTGTGTTTAAAAGGCAACGTTTCCCTCTAACCTTGTCTGGCGTCATATCGGTACGCAGAGCCCTCCCTACCAGCGTAAGTGTTGTACTGATTCGGCTGGTAGTAGCCCTCGCGACGTGACGGCGGTGACGCGCTGTAGCCATACTGACTGGGCATCGTCGGGTAAATGTTGCTGCCATCGGCCAAAATCACGTTGTCGGCCTATTATGATCATTCTGAGATTCTGCTAGAATGCTGCTGCCTAGATTTATGACTGGAGGTGCCTAAAAACCGGTAAGGATCGATTGCTCTTTGCCTTGGCACAATAATCGTTAGATGAACTACTAACCGGTTTTTGTTGTTCCATGCGCCGCTGCTTCTTTCGAGCTCGAATTTCTTGGTATTTGGCGATGACGATTAGAACGAGCGACATCTGAAAAGCAGGGTACTGCAGTTGTGGTGTGACAATGACAATCCAGTGGCTGTTGTCAAATTAACGGTTGTTTAAAAAATCTGAAACATCGAACAGAGTGCCAAAAGTAGTAAAGGTCAAGCAAAGAAAACGGCACGAACGTGGAATATTTGAATGCCGAGGAAAAATATACCGACGGCGATGCGCGCCAAGTTGCCCTGAAATTATATCGAAATGAGAAAAATAATTTAATCTTTAATCACACAAACACGCCTCTGAGACGAAAGGCAAACGATTACGGAAGGGATGACTCGGGCGTCGAGACTTGGCACAAAACGCATCAGCAACAAAAGTTGCGTGAAGTGTTGCGCAACTCGGCGGGAAATTTTTAGGGGTGCCAGGAATCAGAAGGTTCAAAATTTGTCTGGTTCCTACACACTCGCCTGAGATAGGTATTTAGATTAAGTTAAGAAGAACAACTGCGTCAGGGTCAGAACTTACCAAAGAGAGAACGAAAATCAATATCACTGAAATCAAGCCCCTGATGATGTCGAGCACCATGAAGCCGAGCCACGGCAACAGAAACCATTCCAGTTTCTGCAACAAAAATAACGAAGCAAATTGTTGCACACACGTGAAGATTAGGAACTTCATTGTGAGACTGGATTGTTCAGAAAACGTACAATGCAGAGTGCAATCAAAATCAGCACGGCGCAGATGACCAAGATCAAATAAATGATCATGTTGATGATCAGAACCGGTTGTCGCGCTGAAAAAGCCGAACATGAAAAAAAACTCTTAAATACAAAAGAGCCGCCTCTTGAACTTTAGCTAGTCTTAAGAGGCGGCTCTTGAGAGTTGGCTTTTTGGAATCCGTCTCAACCGCGAAATCCAAGAGCCATTTTTAGAGTGTACATTATACATGACGTTGTGTAAAAATAACAGAACAAAGCTCAAGTTTAACACGCAAGCACAAACGAACAGAACAGGCAACCCCCCAAACGCAAACGCACGGGTTCGGTCATATTTCAGTTCGCCCGTGTACAGTCCGAGAGAACAAGGATACGAGCTCGCGTCGCAGATCACAACACGCGTGTTTCCAGACTCGACACTGAATTCTGAAAAGTTCTTTCAAATCACAAAAAAGTTCATGGAAATTGTGAGCTTGTGAGGTGCAGAATGGATGACGCAAGCTCATTGTTTGAAATTAAATGAAATGTACGAAAGTGGATTTCAATTGTTCACGTGTACCTTCGTGACAGCTGTATGACTGGTTTGCATCCTTGTAGCACGCCTCGTAGTGTTTGTCAGAGCCGTTCACATCCGCAAACGCCCACATTGCCAGGCCAAACAGCAATGTGTACATCAACTGCAATGCGCAGTTTAGTTTCTTCCGTTTTTTTTAAATTTGAAAAAACAATCACTTGCAGGATCACAGCTAAATTGCTTTTCAGCTTTTCGGAGCTTTAGATTCAAACTTACAATGGTGTATATTGCTATCAAAATGGTGGCCACAGTGAGACTGCAGCAGAAGCAGTAGCGTATCTGCACTTGCACCTTTGTCGCCATGTTGCGCTGAAATGAAAGGAAAGAACATTTTCCTCAAAACTCGTTTCTCAAAGCGCTAAAAAATCGTTGAGAAATTTGCGCATTTGAATGAAGAAACACAAGCATGTTCAAGATTTGGAGCACACTAAATAAAGGGGGATTACAAAAATATATACAGTGTCACGCAAACGCAAACCAATAATGTGCAACGCAAAAGTGAAATAAAAAGATGTTTGTTTTTCAATCAATCTCAAACAATCTCAAACAAAACAGATGGATAAAAATAGAAACAAATTCGCTGTGCACTGAGTCCGCATGCATGCACAAAATTGTATGAAAATGACTCAACTCAGCTGTTGTTATACACGAGTTTGAAAGAAAAACGCAGCACAAAATACATTTAACGAAAAAATGCTCCGTGCGCGGGGCGGGAGTCTACAGGTTTACAAGTTTACAGGACGGCAAAAGAATTTTTTTCATTCGCTTGCTCTTCAGTTTGAAAAATTACCAAAGTCATCAAAAGTGGCAGAGCAAAAAACTGAACTCCTGCATGATAAACCGCAATTTCAATTCGTCACAGCGCACAAAACTTGTTTGAATTTTTGGAAGTAAATGCGCCTGTGTCACTGTTGTTACTGGTTTGCAATAAAAACGCAGCAATACTAGCAAAACTACACTGCAAACAGTCGGTCATTCTGAATGTGCAACGCATTTCTCAGGCGCAAAGCCTCTGTATCCGAAACGTTACAGGTGAAACATGTTGCTGCTGATCGGCAGTGTCTCGTGTAGTACAGATGATATTACAGTGATGCACAAAACAATTTCAAAAGTTATCACGAAAATACGAAATACGCACACATGCACCTCTCTCGTTCGCATGCATGACCGCGTCTGGCAGCAAGAAATCAGACGTTTACAACCGACGCACGTGAGACGCCGCACGCAAGAAATTTCCACCGCGCATTTTGTCAAAAGCACGCATTTTCGATTTATTTTGCGAATTCTCGTGCTGTGTGCGTGCATAGTATCTCGGCAGCACAAAAGTCATGATCACAACGCGTGAATTTCTTCTCATTCGCTGTGTAAAACGTTAGTTTTGGTCTTTGCGTGTGCGTTGTAAAAAGAATTTGCGACGGCGATTTGTAATTTTACTGGTCGCGATACGTGTGCGATTCAGCTTTCTGAGTTTTTTTCAGTCCAGTAAAGCTCGGATGGACTAAGCCGGATTTTTAAATGTTTAAAAACATCAAGTAAAGTCAAAAGATGCGCGGAAAAACTAAAGAACCAATAGCGATTGAAAGAATCTCGGTCAAAAATTATGAAAGAACTTTAAAATTGATTGGTGCAAGTGGCAACAGTCTGCCTCGTAAATTCAACCCACTGTGTGTATTTACGTTTTTTATCACGGTGGGCAGTTTTGTTATGTATTTTGTCTTGCATTTGTTCTTCCTTCATTCACCTTTTGTTATTATTCTTATTTTGGTTTCCTTTCATACGCATGCGCACATTTCGCACGGTGCGGTTTCGACAATGTGCCCAGCACTTTTTATCATTGAGATACACGGTCGTATTTTGTTGGTCTGCAAAATGCAAGTCAGAGTTTTGAGGCATCAAAAACCAAAAAAATCATGCACATCGGGAAGAAACATACCACTGTCATATCAGTTTTTCTTTGACCGCTTGCAACAAACAGCACGGCGAACAAGAAACATTGAAACAGTGACTTTTATGTTCTGAACTTTTCAAAATTAAGTGCATAATGTAATTTTCAATGAAAAAGAAATCAGTCAATCAAGAAATTTTAATCAAGAAACCTGCGCCAACGCTGAGTTGAGCGTTTCTGTGATAAATACATAGTTTAGTAATGACTAGCAAAACACTATTATTAATTGCCATACACTCAACAAACTGAACATTCCTTTCCCATGACCAGTTTTTAGTTAAAAAAACTGTTTTCGTGCAAAGTGCAAACACCCGTTTTACCGGTCTGAGAACGCAAACAGGAGAAGAGTAAAAATATTTACTACTTTTCACAGTTTTATTATGACGTTTTTTTTGTTTTTTGGGTCGACACATGCAACAGATCAGATACTACGGATATTGCGCCCGTATGTGTCATTCATTTCTGTGTGATTGAAATGTCATGTTATTCTGGTTTATGTAAATGAAACTCGATCTAAAGATAAACTGACATACCGTATTACCCCCAATAAACCCCCATGGGGGATTAATACGTCAGCGACTTTTAGGGTGGGGGTTTATTGGTGGGGGGGATTATTGGTGGGGGGGGGTTTATTTACAAAAAAATTCTAGGGGTGGGGGTTTGTTGAAAAATGGTAAAAATACATTGCATGGCAGGCAAGAAAGTCGCAGAAACTTCTACTCTACATAGAAATTTCCTTTTATAACAGCCTTTTATAATGAAATTACTATTAACTCACCCATTTGGGGCCTTTGGTAGCACAATTTCATCATTTTCACTGCAACCAGCCACTGAATTCGCTGGGTATGTGTTTCAAACAGGTCTCCAATAATCCCCCATGGGGGATTATTTGTGGGGGGGGGATTATTCGGAAACTGGTCGGGGGGTGGGGGTTTATTGGTGGGGGGATTAATGGTGGGGGGGGGTTTAATGGGGGTAATACGGTAAAACTGTTGCTCCAGCAAGAAACTTATCAAATCTTTGAAAATCGTTGAAAATCCATTTTGCGACGCAAGAACTGACGCTGAGAAAACATTTATACTAACTCCAGTAGTAAGTTCACTTATTAGCTCACAATTCAATTTTAACAGTGAGATCAATAATAACGAGGCCGCAATTCTTTGAGCTGCAAATAATCGGGCCGAAATTGCCTACACGCCATTCAGAGTGTTTGAGAGAAAGCAAAAAACAGGAAAATGAAAAACTGATAGCTTTAATGTTATTGGGGACATAAAAAAAAGAATATGAAAACGCAAAAGTGCTCAGCATTGCTTATAACTTACGTTGACCTTAGTCGGCTCAATCGGTTGGAATTCTGCATATTCATACTGCGCCCGTGCTGTGTTCGGGGCAAGCTCGGCGTACAGGGTGTTCATGTCTTCGTAAAGCTTTGAAGGCATCTTGAAGTGAATCTGGAATGCGCGAAACAAAACTAAATGCATCTGCATAATCGGACAATGTTATATTTATCTCGGTGCAACAAAACACACCGAAGTTTCAATGAAATCTGTGAATCGCAACTAAACGTACGTACACCAGGACCAAAGATCTTTGGCGTTTGTAAACAAGAGCAATTGGAAAACAACCAGAAACTTGATCAATTTGATTTTCACTCCTAAACACGATCACCACAAACAAACGCTCAAATAAAATAGCAAAATAAATTCAAATGCAATGATACTGATGTGACACGGCAGTGCAAATGGAGCTCAGTGAAGCATGTGAGGATGTGTGGACATGCACACGAATATTTCTAAAATTTTAGCCAATGGGGGACTGCAGAGTGGTAGGAATGCACCGAACGAATGAGAATGCCACAGAGCAATAACTTGATTCTGAACGCTGTTGACTCCGTTCTATTGCATGTGTGTTCGTCAATGAGGGTGTAACGAAATGTAACGGATCATATGGACAACAACGGCTGTTGAAACCGCGTGTTTTTATTATCATTTATTTTTTGTATATACACACAAATTTGTCAGAAACATGTTCAGTAATTTTGAGGTAATGACCCGCGCATTGGATAACAAACGACACAAAATAACACAACACAATTTGCTGTTGTTAGTGATTTGTGTGTGTGCGTGTGACAAAGTCAAAGTCTTGCATGCAAAACGACACAACACTGATACATTATATTTTACAACCTGTTATTTCAACTCAACCCTCAAAAATTCCAAACTCTATAATGTTGGATTTGTCAAATTACACGCCTGATTTGCCCATTCTCAAGAATATTTTTAGAACCGCGGATATGTGGCCCGGATTTTTACAAAATTTGGAAGTTTTATCTGCATGAACAAATCATTCAAGAGAAATGTTATGAGATAAAAAATAATACAAAATAAACTGTCGCTACATTAGCATGGGATGGGTAAACGTTTTTTTTGCAAATATCAGAATCAATATAGTTTTTCAAAAAATTCAAAAGTGATTATACACTGTAACATTGGTTCGATTTTTTTTGCTTGAAGTCAAAGATGATATAAAAAGAGGTGTAGTACAAAATTTTCAAATAAACTGACTCAGCAGACCTGATCCACTAAAAAGCCTTGAATTAAACGAAGTACATTATGAAGGAAAAATTTTTTAAGTCAAACTAATTTTCAAACGTGCCTTAGGCGTAATAAAAAAGAATCAAACTTGTCAGTTGTCAATAAAAACTCTTTCATCGTCTTTTCTGAGGTCAGACAATCACATCGATAGTTGCACGCACCTTTATTGCAGTGCAAAAGCAAAACCAATCAAATCCAAAAATGCAGCGGGGAACATATTTAGCGCCGTGATAATGCACCCAAATAAAGAACGAATGTTATGTGCAGTGACGAAAAAACACCAAGCAAAGCAAACCCTGAACTTGTGAGCAAAAAAGCATTCACACCATGGTTTGTTTGAACTTCATTGTCACGCTGTGAACTATAAAGATTTATTTTTCATGACAAAAACCTCATCTGACAATGGTGCAAACGTTTTGTAGTTGGTTGTAAACGCAAATGCGCTTTCGAGAAGGTCGACAGAAGGGCGGACGAGTGCAGTCGAGCGCACAGACCGAGTCAACTTTGAATTGTGTGTGCAGTGTAGACATTGCCAAGATCGTGCTCGCGATTTGCGGCGGGCCACCGAAAAGAAGGAAGCGCGCAGTTTGCTGCATTATGCGTGAAAATTTAAAAAGGATGGAACTGAAACAGAAATAAGTTTTGAAGGTACACTTGTACATGTACTTCTGAGAATGAGACATCCGTGTCAAAGAGCAATAGTGTGAGTGTGAGTGTGAATGTGAGTGATTGCAAGCGTGATTGAATGCTGGAGTGAGTGCATGCGAGTGTGCGTGTGTGAGTACGAGCTGGGCGAACGTGAGTTAGTGCTAGTGTGAGTCACGATTTGCGCTCTTATAGTTCACCGGATCATTCTGAAAACGGTCTAGCTGAACTCAACTCAGCTCGACGACACGTTTCAAACGAACCTGTAAAAAAGAAAACCTTTTTTTACTTAAAAAATCCGGATTTTTTTCTTTAATCCTACCCCACCCCACCCCAACTAGGGTTCGAATTTTTTTCAACTTTTTAAATTATTTTAAAAAATTGGGATTTTAAAATTATTTTTTTAATTAATTGAAAAACGAAAGATCGACGAGCAAAGTCCAGCCAGATCAGTACCGAAGGCGAAAGCAAATTTTCGAGGGTTGGGGTTGTCGTCACGTGGGGGGGGTGCCGAAAATTTGTTCAGTGGTACAGTGATTTGTCAGTCATGGTACAGTGACACCCCCAGGTGTGGGCCATGGCCCATGGGGAGTGCACTATTGTAGAAAAATTTCTGGGGGGTGCACACACCCCACCCCACCCATGATATTTTTGCGCTTAAATTTTGAAGGAAAAACGCTCAATTTTGCTGCAAAATCTTTGACATTACAATGAAGAATGTCAAGTTATTATATACCGTATATCACCATCTGAGGAACCACCCACTTACCATATGACCCCCACCATATGGGAGGACCAATTCCGACCTGGTTTCGCCGACCCCATTTTCCCACCGACGACATCAAGTCTCGTGTTTTGCCTCTCAATTCACCTCAAATAACATGGAAACAAGTTCCACAACAAACCGGTGTGATCATGCTGACGACACGAGGCGAAACAGCAACGAGCAACCAACGAAGTTACGCTTGCAGTGGCAGACAGTGCAATTTCCACCTTTCGAGATCCTGAAAAACGATGCGTAAATGTGAGTTCTCTGCTTCTATCTCACCTTAGCGACATCGGAATTTGTTGAACTAGCCTTTGCGACGCTCAAGTACTTCAATGCGCGAGTCGATCATCACTCACCAAGGCTGAAAACAGTCGATAAATCAATCCAGAATACCACCTGCAGCGTTGAAGACTAAGTGACAAGGTAAAGTCAAAAAAAATTTTTGTTGAACTTTCGAAAAATTATGCCAAAAACGGCATTTTCAGGGCACATTAAAAAAAAATTCAAAAATTTTTAATAAAAAAAATAAAAAATGCTCATTTTTTTACTTTTTTTTTAAAAATTAAAAAAAAATTTTTTTTTGACCTTTACATCTCTAACCCCACCCCACCCATGATATTTTTGCGCTTAAATTTTGAAGGAAAAACGCTAAATTTTGCTGCAAAATCTTTGACATTACAATGAAGAATGTCAAGTTATTATATATTTATGGTCTTTGTAGACAAAAAATTATGATTTTTGGGCAAACGTTCATAATTTTGGATGGTCCGAGAAAATTTTTGGGGTGACACTGTAACTTAGGTCCATGTGAGAGTGGGTGGGTGGGGTGTCAAGCAAATTTCGAGGGGGGGTGTGGATAATCCAGTGTCAGGTTTTGGGGGGTGGGTGTCGCGTGACCTCCCTCCCCCTCCACGCAGAGGTTTCGGGTGCTCTGGGGGGTGTACCCCCCCCTCCCCACCCCCACCCCCACCCATGTCTTCGGTACTGGTCCAGATACTGATCAGTACCGAAGACATGGGGGTGGGGGTACACCCCAGAGCACCCGAGACCTCCGCATGGGAGAGGGGGGGTGGGGGGGGTGTCACGCGACAGGGCGACACCCAGACCCACCCCCTAAAACCTGACACTGGACCATCCTCCACACCCCCTTCCTCGAAATTTGCTTGACACCCCACCCACCCCCTCACATGGACCTAAGTTACAGTGTCACCCCCAAAAATTTTCTCGGACCATCCAAAAATCATAAACTTTTGCTCAAACATCATGATTTTTTGTCTATAAAGTCCATAATATAAGCTGAATATATGATAACTTGACATTCTTCATTGTAATTTCAAAGATTTTGCAGCAATATTTAGCGTTTTTCTTTTAAAATTTAAGCGATAAAATATCATGGGTTGGGTGCATCTTTTTCTACAATAGTGCATCCCCCATGGCCCACGCCTAGGGGGTGTCACTGTACCATGATTGACACCCCCACTGAAAAAAATCCCCACGTCGGAGGATAATTTTCATGAAAGTTTTTGCCAATTTTAAGGGCCACGAGCTAAAACAGCCTTATTTAGTTCAAAAAGTACAATATTCGCGTCAGCGCGTCAACGCGGTTCGAAAGGCACCTATTTTTGTCTTGTCGACCATCAGATTTTCCTTCGGCATTTTGAAAATTTTTTAATTAATTAAAAAAAATTAATTTTAAAAAATTGGGATTTTCTTCTTTTCGAACCCTAGTCTAGCCCAAAACTAAAATTTGGTCATGATATTCACAAAAACGATGTCGTCATCGCATGTCGCTGTTTTATTTCTTTTTTCTGTTTTGTGCTCATTCTCCAATTCGCTTGGCGGCGACGACGATGTTGACGACGACAAAGTGAAATATTCGCGGTGCGCTGATTTGTTGACTGGACAGTGAGTTTATATGTTCAAGTTTACTAACTAAGCTGACTGGACGACTAAGCTTTTAAGAACTACTTCTATAAACTTGCAAAAAAATTCGAATTTGAGATTGAACAGGGTTTTCGGCTGAGCATTCCAAATATTTCAAGCGTAATTCAGCAGCATTATCACACCACCCCCAGGCGTTGTCCATGGGGGGTGCACCATTGTAGAAAATTTTCTGGGGGGGGTGCACACCAGTACCGTGGTCCCAAAAAAATTTCGAGGGGGGGGTATGGTACCGTGGGGGGGGTGGCGACCAAACAGTGAGGGGGGGGGTCCAACCGAGGGTTACGTGGGACCCCCCCCCCAGGGGGGGTCCCATGGGGGGGGTGCATTTTTCAAAATTTTCTGTGGGGAAGTCCACCCCCCCCCCCCCCGCCCCCATGATAATTTTTCGCTTAAATTTTGAAGGAAAAACGCTAAATTTTGCTGCAAAATCGTTGAAATTACAATGAAGATGGTCAAGTTATCATATATTCAGCTTATATTATGGACTTTATAGACAAAAAATCATGATTTTCGAAAAAATTTTTAGGGTGTGCAGAAAATTTTGGGGGGGGTGTCCGCCAGACAAAATTTCATGGGGGGGTGGGGGGGGGTGTCGGCCAAATTTTCGAGGGGGGGGGTACGATGGGGGGGTGCCCGGTTTTAGGGGGGGGGTGGCACGGTGCCCCCCACCCCCCCCACCCGACGGTCTCGGGTGCTCTGGGGGGGGTGTGCCCCCCCCCACCCCCCCCCCCGCCCACGGTACTGGTGCACACCCCCCACCCCACCCATGAGATTTTTTCGCTTAAATTTTGAAGGAAAAACGCTACATTTTGCTGCAAAATCTTTGAAATTACAATGAAGAATGTCAAGTTATCATATATTTAGCTTATATTATGGACTTTAAAGACAAAAAATCATGATTTTTGAGCAAAAATTCATGATTTTTGGGTGGTCCGAGAAAATTTTTGGGGGGTGTCACTGTTACTTAGGTCCATCTAGGGGGGGGGGTGTCTAGCAAATTTCGAGGGGGGGGGGGTGTGGATGGTCCAGTGTCAGGTTTTGGGGGGGGGGTGTGGCGTGACCCCCCCCCCCCACCCCCCCCACGCGGAGGTCTCGGGTGCTCTGGGGGGGGTGTACCCCCCCACCCCCCCTCGTCTTCCGTACTGTTCAGCAGTCAGCTGTTTAATTGGAAATTTGGAACACAGCTTGGGAAATGTTTGCCGTTGGTTGTTTAAAAACTGCGAAATTTATATGCGCGGCAACGTTTTTGACTTGGAAAAGCCAAATAAATTCATGCTTGTTTCTTGGTTTAATTAAAACTAACGGGCGGTCTCACTCTCACCAATGCAAAAACGTTCCTGCATTTATTGCAATAACTGCTAGTGCTGAAATAATGTTTCGACTGTTATCATTTGTTTTTTGTCCAGTTTTGGGTCCGCAAAGGCTGGAATAGTTTCAAATGACAAAGAAGACGCGACAAAAAGTCATGTTTGAGTTCTCCAGCACTTTTGTGCTTTTCGATTTTCAATCCCAATAGTTAACTTTTGTTCACAAAAATGTCTATTGCTTGAAAAACAGAATCAAACAAGATAACCTTGAACTGTGACACTTTCGTCAGATTCGAAAGGGCAAACAAAACTT